>JACEFZ010013361.1:762500-782500 GCA_014155875.1 Cepaea nemoralis
CGGGTATCTCCAACTATTTATGCTTGAACTCCATACCGCAAGTACAAGAGAAACATTATATATATATATATATATCGCTCGCTCGATTTGCACTCAAGGGTAGTACACCACGTACAACTGCTTTTAGTGCACTGGACTGATTTTTTGCGTGTGGATTATCATTCCTTGTTACCATTGTCCCTTGCCATTAGGCGAAACCACTTCGGCTTCAGAGGTAATTGTAATTTACGTCCCTAAGTCAAGGACGAGAAGTCAACGGTTTAGTCCAACTGATCAGTCTAGGAGCTTAACCCGCTACCTCGGCGTCAAGCACACCGGATGTTTAAGAATTTTCACCAGGACTGAGTTAGTAACCTCTCCCCTCTCTTTCCAAGCTCAGAAATCAACGGAGTGTGAAAGACCGGTACTGAAACCTCACACCAGGGTGAGAGTATATTAAAATCTAAGTGGCAGAGCGTGCAAAGAAAAGACTCTCCTTGAATATCAAGAAAACAGAAACATGGTTATATCAAAGAAAAGACTCTCCTTGAATACCAAGAAAACAGAAACATGGTTATATCAAAGAAAAGACTCTCCTTGAATATCAAGAAAACAGAAACATGGTTATATCAAAGAAAAGACTCTCCTTGAATATCAAGAAAACAGAACATGGTTATATCAAAGAAAAGACTCTCCTTGAATACCAAGAAAACAGAAACATGGTTATATCAAAGAAAAGACTCTCCTTGAATACCAAGAAAACAGAAACATGGTTATATCAAAGAAAAGACTCTCCTTGAATATCAAGAAAACAGAAACATGGTTATATCAAAGAAAAGACTCTCCTTGAATACCAAGAAAACAGAAACATGGTTATATCAAAGAAAAGACTCTCCTTGAATATCAAGAAAACAGAAACATGGTTATATCAAAGAAAAGACTCTCCTTGAATATCAAGAAAACAGAAACATGGTTATATCAAAGAAAAGACTCTCCTTGAATACCAAGAAAACAGAAACATGGTTATATCAAAGAAAGACTCTCCTTGAATACCAAGAAAACAGAAACATGGTTATATCAAAGAAAAGACTCTCCTTGAATATCAAGAAAACAGAAACATGGTTATATCAAAGAAAAGACTCTCCTTGAATATCAAGAAAACAGAACATGGTTATATCAAGAAGAAAAAGACTCTCCTTGATATATCAATAAAACAGAAACATGGTTATATCAAAGAAAAGACTCTCCTTGAATACAGAAAACAGAAACATGGTTATATCAAAGAAAAAGACTCTCCTTGAATATCAAGAAAACAGAAACATGGTTATATGAAAGAAAAGGACTCTCCTTGAATACAAGAAAACAGAAACATGGTTATATCAAAGAAAGACTCTCCTTGAATACCAAGAAAACAGAAACATGGTTATATCAAAGAAAAGACTCTCCTTGATATCAAGAAAACAGAAACATGGTTATATCAAAGAAAAGACTCTCCTTGATACCAAGAAAACAGAAACATGGTTAGATCAAAGAAAAGACTCTCCTTGAAATATCAAGAAAAACAGAAAACATGGTTATATCAAAGAAAAGACTCTCCTTGAATATCAAGAAAACAGAACATGGTTATATCAAAGAAAAGACTCTCCTTGAAATACAAGAAAACAGAAACATGGTTATATCAAAGAAAAGACTCTCCTTGAATACCAAGAAAACAGAAACATGGTTATATCAAAGAAAAGACTCTCCTTGAATATCAAGAAAACAGAAACATGGTTATATCAAAGAAAAGACTCTCCTTGAATACCAAGAAAACAGAAACATGGTTATATCAAAGAAAAGACTCTCCTTGAATATCAAGAAAACAGAAACATGGTTATATCAAAGAAAGACTCTCCTTGAATACAAGAAAACAGAAACATGGTTATATCAAAGAAAAGACTCTCCTTGAATATCAAGAAAACAGAAACATGGTTTATATGCAAAGAAAAGACTCTCCTTGAATATCAAGAAAACAGAAACATGGTTATATCAAAGAAAAGACTCTCCTTGAATACCAAGAAACAGAAACATGGTTATATCAAAGAAAAGACTCTCCTTGAATACCAAGAAAACAGAAACATGGTTATATCAAAGAAAAGACTCTCCTTGAATATCAAGAAAACAGAAACATGGTTATATCAAGAAAAGACTCTCCTTGAATACCAAGAAAACAGAAACATGGTTATATCAAAGAAAAGACTCTCCTTGAATATCAAGAAACAGAAACATGGTTATATCAAAGAAAAGACTCTCCTTGAATATCAAGAAAACAGAAACATGGTTATATCAAAGAAAAGACTCTCCTTGAATACCAAGAAAACAGAAACATGGTTATATCAAAGAAAAGACTCTCCTTGAATACCAAGAAAACAGAAACATGGTTATATCAAAGAAAAGACTCTCCTTGAATATCAAGAAAACAGAAACATGGTTATATCAAAGAAAAGACTCTCCTTGAATATCAAGAAAACAGAAACATGGTTATATCAAAGAAAAGACTCTCCTTGAATACCAAGAAAACAGAAACATGGTTATATCAAAGAAAAGACTCTCCTTGAATATCAAGAAAACAGAAACATGGTTATATCAAAGAAAAGACTCTCCTTGAATACCAAGAAAACAGAACATGGTTATATCAAAGAAAAGACTCTCCTTGAATACCAAGAAAACAGAAACATGGTTATATCAAAGAAAAGACTCTCCTTGAATATCAAGAAAACAGAAACATGGTTATATCAAAGAAAAGACTCTCCTTGAATATCAAGAAAACAGAAACATGGTTATATCAAAGAAAAGACTCTCCTTGAATATCAAGAAAACAGAAACATGGTTATATCAAAGAAAAGACTCTCCTTGAATATCAAGAAAACAGAAACATGGTTATATCAAAGAAAAGACTCTCCTTGAATATCAAGAAAACAGAAACATGGTTATATCAAAGAAGAGACTCTCCTTGAATACCAAGAAAACAGAAACATGGTTATATCAAAGAAAGAGACTCTCCTTGAATACCAAGAAAACAGAAAACTGGTTATATCAAAGAAGAGACTCTCCTTGAATATCAAGAAAACAGAAACATGGTTATATCAAAGAAAAGACTCTCCTTGAATATCAAGAAAACAGAAACATGGTTATATCAAAGAAAAGACTCTCCTTGAATATCAAGAAAACAGAAACATGGTTATATCAAAGAAAAGACTCTCCTTGAATATCAAGAAAACAGAAACATGGTTATATCAAAGAAAAGACTCTCCTTGAATATCAAGAAAACAGAAACATGGTTATATCAAAGAAAAGACTCTCCTTGAATATCAAGAAAACAGAAACATGGTTATATCAAAGAAAAGACTCTCCTTGAATATCAAGAAAACAGAAACATGGTTATATCAAAGAAAAGACTCTCCTTGAATATCAAGAAAACAGAAACATGGTTATATCAAAGAAAAGACTCTCCTTGAATACCAAGAAAACAGAAACATGGTTATATCAAAGAAAAGACTCTCCTTGAATATCAAGAAAACAGAAACATGGTTATATCAAAGAAAAGACTCTCCTTGAATATCAAGAAAACAGAAACATGGTTATATCAAAGAAAAGACTCTCCTTGAATATCAAGAAAACAGAAACATGGTTATATCAAAGAAAAGACTCTCCTTGAATATCAAGAAAACAGAAACATGGTTATATCAAAGAAAAGACTCTCCTTGAATACCAAGAAAACAGAAACATGGTTATATCAAAGAAAAGACTCTCCTTGAATACCAAGAAAACAGAAACATGGTTATATCAAAGAAAAGACTCTCCTTGAATATCAAGAAAAACAGAAACATGGTTATATCAAAGAAAAGACTCTCCTTGAATATCAAGAAAACAGAAACATGGTTATATCAAAGAAAAGACTCTCCTTGAATATCAAGAAAACAGAAACATGGTTATATCAAAGAAAAGACTCTCCTTGAATATCAAGAAAACAGAAACATGGTTATATCAAAGAAAAGACTCTCCTTGAATATCAAGAAAACAGAAACATGGTTATATCAAAGAAAAGACTCTCCTTGAATACCAAGAAAACAGAAACATGGTTATATCAAAGAAAAGACTCTCCTTGAATATCAAGAAAACAGAAACATGGTTATATCAAAGAAAAGACTCTCCTTGAATATCAAGAAAACAGAAACATGGTTATATCAAAGAAAAGACTCTCCTTGAATACCAAGAAAACAGAAACATGGTTATATCAAAGAAAAGACTCTCCTTGAATATCAAGAAAACAGAAACATTGTTATATCAAAGAAAAGACTCTCCTTGAATATCAAGAAAACAGAAACATGGTTATATCAAAGAAAAATGTGAGACCAAATTGTGAAATGACGATAAAAGGGAAAATGCTTAACCAAGTGTATAATTGTACATACCTAGGGGCATTTATAACATCAGATGGAAGGTGCACAACAGAAATTAATAACAGAATAGGGCAAGCAAAAGCGTCATTTCATAAAATGAAAAGTATTTGATGCAAGAACTCACAATTATTGAATGTAAGAAAGGGAGTGCAGAAATGGTACAAAGAAACTGTTTTCCTGTATGACAGGAAATCTTGGAATGTAAATGAACAAATTAGGAAGAAGCAACAGAGATGTTGTGCCTGAGACAAATGTTGCGAATTGCTTTGACTGCCAGAGTAACTAACAACGATTGCATGAAAGAGTCTAATGAAACTAGAACACTATATATAACAATAAGAAAGTGGCAACCAGCTTTCTTCTGCCATATGTTGAGAAGAGTGGCATTAGAGAACATCGTGACGACTGGAAAGATCAATGGAAAAAGTTAAAGGCAGACCACGAGAAATGATGCTAGAAGGACCGCAACGGTGGTGTGGGGGAATATCATCAACAGAGTTGACCCAGAACACCTAAGACCGAGATGTGTGGAGAGACATGAACGCCTACACGGGCTGGCAGGGCATATGATTATGAGGTCATGATTCAGCACAGCATGCACCGACTAGATGTAATTAGGCCAATGATGGTCATGTTTCACCTCCAGGTTCTGGATATTTGTTTGTCAACAAACTGCAACCCACATGAGGAAAGAAGTTCATATAAAGAGTAAAGAAATATGAACATGTCACATGTATACAAAGATGTAAAATATAAGCTGATATGTGCAGTTTAAGCGTAACGTCGGCCCTTTAAAGTCTAGGCTGGGTATGTATTAAACAAACCGGCATTACTGCCTATAGTACCTTGCGGTGTGGGACGGGGAGGGTGGGGCAGCGGGGGGGGGAGTCTTGAGCCTGAGGAATGTAGGGTAGTTTGGCTAGGGCAGTGGCCGTGAACTGGGCAGGCTGTGGTCTTCTTTCAGGAATTTGGGAGGTTCCTGTCAGGGATTCGACACTGGATCGACTGGCGTTTCCGTCCAGTTATACGAGGGAGATTCACATGAACACCTTAAAAGTGTGATATAAATTACAATAACAATGTCATTGTCTCGTAACCCGTCAACATTGTTATTAAGGATGTCAAGAGTGTTAAGCACGTGTTATCACGGTGCAAACGAACATGGTGACACATGTTAAAGATTGCCGCCCCACATTTGACATGCACCAAAGAGGAGCAGCGTTCTGTTATACGTTTTTTTGTTTTTAAAAACTATTGAAGGGTTTCATTCATTCATTCAGTAGCATGTCCTTTGCAGAACCTCGCTGCCATAACAACCTTCCGGAAAAACTCTCGATCATAAGCAAGATGTCCCGCGTCTGATACACCCATCTGGAGATCATCCGCCACATCCTGCACCCATCTTCTCTTTGGCCTTCCTCTTCCTCTCTTCCCAGGCATATACCCTTCCATTATTGTTCTCTCCAAACTTCCGTGACGTTTCAAGTGACCAAAATATTTCAATTTTCTTTGTTTTATCGTCTTTAATAGCCAACCTTCTTCAATATTCAGCTCTTGAAGTATGGATGCATTTGTTCTTTTCTTTACCCAAATATTTTTTAGAACTCGTCTATAACATTTATATTCAAAGGCGTTTATGCGCTGTTCAGCTTGTTTAGTAAGTGTCCATGTCTCACAGGCGTATATTGCAATGGGAAAGATTCATGCTCTTAAAAATCTAATTTTTGTAGTTCTGTCTGTCCCACTCCATAATTTATTCAGCTGTTTTAGTCTTTGAAGAGCAATTGATAGTCGCCGTTTAATTTCTTTCATTGTGTCCCCGTTGTTGGTAATCAATGACCCAAGATATTCAAAATTTTCCACCACCTCTAATTTTTCCCCATTAATGTATATTTCTTTCTCCATGGTAGTTTTATCTGTATGCATTATTTTGGTTTTTGCTATGTTAAGATATAAGTTGTGATTTTCACTATTCAATTGGGTTGAGGCTATTAGGTTTTCCATGCCATTCTGTGTTGTGGATAGTAACACTGTATCATCAGCATATCGAATCTCCGGTATGTCATGACCGCCGATATTTAGGGCATCATATAGCTCCCTGTTTATATCATCTCTTACATTTCTCATTATATTTTCGGCGTACAGGTTAAACAAATAGGGTGACAGCACGCAGCCCTGACGGACTCCTTGCTTGATGTCAAACCAATCTGATATCTCGCCATCTATTCTAATTGCTGCTTGTTGGTCTAGATAGAGCATTTTTATGAGTTGTACTACATGTGATGGAAAGCCCATAGTCCTCATGATTTCCCAAAGTTTCTGATGCTGTACACAGTCAAATGCCTTTGAATAATCCACAAAACATGAGTATAGGTTTACATTAAATTCTCTGCACTTCTCTATTATTAAACGCATGTTGAATATGTGATCTCTTGTTCCTCTTCCTTGTCTAAATCCAGCTTGAACTACGTTAATCTCTTCTTCCATTTTCTTACGAAGTCTTGCCATTATGACTTTTAGTAGGAATTTTACTTGCATGACTGATCAGGGCAACAGTTCTATAGTTGGTGCATAATTTCAGGTTGCCCTTTTTTGGTATTGGAATGAAGATAGTTCTCTTCCAATCTTTTGGCCATATACCATATATTCAAATCTTTGTACATAATGCATGATATATGTGTATGCTTTCTTCTCCTCCCGCTTTAATTAGTTCAGCTGGTATCTCATCACATCCAGGAGATTTACCATTCTTCAGGTGCTTTATAGCCCAAGCAATTTCATCTAATGAGGGTTCAGGTTCTGTCTCTGCTGTCGTTGGCTCATGTATCTCATTCATATCCTCACTGTCACTCATATCATACATTCCACTGCAGTACTCCTGCCATCTTTCTAGAATTTGTCTAGATTCTGTTAAGGTATTTCCCATCTTGTCACAGATAACATTCAATTGAGGTTGAACATTTCTTGTCAATAACTTCATTTCTTTGAACATTTCATAATCTCTTCCAGTCTTATGATATTGCTCTATTCTGGTACAACAATCTTGTATGTATTGATTTTTGTCCTTTCTTGTGTTCTTTCTTATTTCTCGAGTTAAAGATTTATACTTCATCCTGCTGTTATCGGATTCACCTCCTTTCTGTTTCAGTTCCCTTCGTTGTTTTATTAATTCTAACGTGTCTGATGTAATCCATGGCTTAAGTTGCTTTTTCTTGGTCGGAATTAAATCTTTGGCTGCAGTTATCAAGATATCTCTAGCTTGTACTGCCATTTCATCAGGTGTCATTTCCTCTTGTACAGACATCAAGACCCCAAAACGATTCCTAACTTCTAGGTTGTATGCATATGGTATTTTTGTGAGATCAAAACGAAGTGGCCTTGGTCCTCGGGTAAGCTTTTTGAGTTTTAATTTCAGATCTGCTTCTAATAACTGATGATCTGTATCACAGTCTGCACTACGTAGGGTTTTTGCTGATGTTATGCTTGATCTCCATCTTCTTTGTATTAAAATATAATCTATCTGATATTTGGTAATACTGTCTGGAGACTTCCATGTGAAGAGTCTTCTTGGATGTTGTTTAAAAAGCGTGTTGGCTATCGTTAACTCATTTTCTGTGCAAAATTTAATTAATTTGTCACTTGCATCATTTCTATTTCCTAATCCAAATTTTCCTAAAACGTGTCTCTCATTTTCAGCTCTTCCTGCACCTACTTTTGCATTAAAATCTCCCATTATTATTGCTATATCATTATGACCAATCTTATTTAATGTGTCTTGTAGTGTGTTGTAAAAATCTTCAATTTCGTCCTCCTCTGCTGTTGAAGTATGTGCATATATCTGTATGAGAGTTGTGTTTTTTGGACGGCCTTTAAGTCTAATAGTGAGGATTCTATCACTAACTGGATTATATCCCATTAAAGATTTTGCAGTTGTCTTATCTAAACAAAATGCCACTCCACTCTGGCCTCCGACGTCTCTACCAGAATAAATGAAAATACTTCCATTTTCAGTTGTAAAATGTCCCTTGCCGCTCCATCGATGTTCACTAATTCCTAAAATTTGAATGTTTAACCTCTCAATCTCATTACACACTACTTTAAGCTTTCCCTCATACAGACTTCTCACATTCCACGTTGCTATTCTCACTCTGTTTTTTAGTCTGACACAGGGGATTTCCTTGGTAACACAGTCAGGATTAACTCCGTCATCACGATTACTAGTACTGGTCCCTGTGTCACACTCTTCCCCAGTGTTATCTTATCTGCCTGGCCTGGGGGTCTCGCCACCAGATCTCTTTCTTATTATGTTTTCTTTCATGATTGTTATGGTTTCTTGGCAAGTTTTGCAGAAAGTAGTTTGCCATTGCTTTCCTTCTGGGCAGTGACTGTACTAGTCGGTGGCCATAGCCATTGTCTCTACTGATGAGATCATCTGCCTATCGCCGCAGAGTGCAAGACCATAACCAACAACAATCTGTCGGCTGCTCTCACACTCCATCCACCACCTGCTTCCACGGCTACACGTAACCCTGATTGAAGGGCTTAAACTTATAAAATTCATCGGTAAATGAAGGTCCAGTATGATGTGCATGCCTGTCAGTCCAGCAAGTGTATGAATGGAGTAAGAAGTTTCAAAAACGTCGTCACTTCTGTGACAGATTGTTCACGACTGGGTTAATCACACCGAATAGTAACCCTAGAGTCAACTTTTCTACAGGAGTCCAATCACTTTATCGGCGCTGAAGGCCTTGCATTGGACGCAGTGGCGACTAAAGCGAAACATTATATTATTGTTCTTTACTTTTCAGAATATATTCCCACACACAAACAATCAAGGTTTTTCACTTGAAACCCCCTCGTAGATATGTTGCACTATTAAAACCGAATTTTAGTGCCGTGATGGCACATAAAGATGATAACGATAAACATTGTTTTTCTGTGCGTCTTATAAATACCACTCTCTCTCTCTCTCTCTCTCTCTCTCTCTCTCTCTCTCTCTCTCTCTCTCTCTCTCTCTCTCTCTCTCTCCCCCCTCTGTGTGTGTGTGTGCGTGTGTGTGTGTCCACTTCTCTCTCTCTGTCTCTCTTCTCTGTCTCTGTCTCTCTCTCTCTCTCTCTCTCTCTCTCTCTCTCTCTCTCTCTCTCTCTCTCTCTCTCTCTCGTTCCCTCTTTCTTGCGGGGGTGTCTGTTGTACTCTTTACCCCATCAAGAATGCACAATGCGGAATTCACTGGTAGGTGTGCGCCACACTAGACAGGTAATTGAAAATTAAAGTGCGAGAATAGGTGGCTATATTTAAGCTAGGAAAAAAAAAACTTGCTTTAGACACACAGGGTTGGAGGTCTAGTTCTTTGTTTCCCCTTGTTATTTTAACATTCTTCTTCTTCTTCTTCTTCTTCTTCTTCTTCTTCTTCTTCTTCTTCTTCTTCTTCTTCTTCTTCTTCTTCTTCTTCTTCTTCTTCTTCTTCTTCTTCTTCTTCTTCTTCTTCTTCTTCTTCTTCCTCCTCCTCCTCCTTCTTCCCCTCTTCTTCTTCTTCTTCTTCTTCTTCTTCTTCTTCTTCTTCTTCTTCTTCTTCTTCTTCTTCTTCTTCTTCTTCTTCTTCTTCTTCTTCTTCTCCTTCTTCTTCTTCTTCTTCATTACCATCATCATTATCACCATTATCTTCTTCTTCTTCTTCTTCTTCTTCTTCTTCTTCTTCTTCTTCTTCTTCTTCTTCTTCTTCTTCTTCTTCTTCTTCTTCTTCTTCTTCTTCTTCTTCTTCCTCTTATTTATATCTCTCCCTCTTCTTCCTCTTCACCATCTTCTTCATCATCATTATCTACTTCTTCTTCTGAGGACACAAGGAAAATATTCTATACTTCTCACATACAGACACATTTTGACTACTGCTCTACAATCTGGGACGGTTGTTCCAATTCAAGCACCAAGCGACTTTACTCACTCCTGAAAAGGGCCATGAGTTTAATTAATAGCAAACATTTAACTGACAATCCTAGCCTGCATAAACGCCTTCAGTCACTACCACTCCGCAAACGCCTGCTTTTCAATAAGGCCAAACTAATTCACAAAATCCTACATCGGAATGCCCCAAATTACTTTTGGCCATTGTTTGAATATAATGCTAGACACAGTAAACGATTAAATATATTACACATTCCAGAGCCTAGGATAGACTTAAACAAAAGAAGCTTAACGTACTCTGCAGCTCAGCTGTGGAACAATCTTCCACATGAAATAAAAGACATCACCAATCCGTATACATATAATCGCAAATTATTTGAACACTATCTCAGTACGGATTACCTTCCCCCTTAATAATAGAAATAATAATAATAATAAAACCCTAGTATAACAGCCAGTCCCCTTTTGGTAGGCCAGTATATTCCACATAGCTAATAACAAGTGCCGCTACACCAGTTTTTACTATTACTGAGACGTGTAGTATTTATTTTTCATTTTTCCCATGCCTTTATAATGCATATCTTTTATATTGTTGCCGTTTTCAGTTAGCCTTGAATGATGGGTGAATGATATAATGTATGAAAGAGAGTGATAGAAGGGCAGAATGTAAGACGGGCCTGCGTGCCCAATTCTTAACCCTTAGAAAATAAAGTTTGTTGTTGTTGTCTTATTCTTCCTCTTCCTCCTCCTCCTCCTCCCCTTCTTCTTCATCCTCATCTTCTTATTCTTCTGTATCTATTTGTCTTTGGGTTCATCTGTTACAACACGAACCTAAATGCACGCATAATTGCCCTGATGTGACTGTTTTAAACCTTTAAAATGGTGCATAAACTTGATGTAACAAGAAATATAGGACTTAACTGTGTCGCATTTTATATTTGAAATAGGTTATATTTTATATGACATTCACAAGTGCTAATCTTGTCTATGTTCTTTGTCCAGATGTCTAGGTAGCCCATGCTAGTTTTCTGTTCAGTAAAATTTCAAATGTGGCCTGAAATATCATCATCGAATATTTATGTCTTTGGGCTTGCCGCGAAGCTTAGTGGTCTTACTATTCCATAGTTGTGTGTTGTGCCGATTTATTTAATCCCATGTAAGTCTGCATTGATAGGTCTCTGTATATTTATGTTATTTATCTTGTCTTTGAATTATGCTTTGCTCACCCCCGTCCCCACATTATTGTACTCTCTAACACTCTTGTCGATGTATCTTCCTGTTTACGGAGCGACCGAGCTAATCCAGTCTTTATATTTTGATTAATTTAACACGTTTACTGCGTTCTGTAATACATTTGAGCTTGTCAATTTACCAGCTATTCAGTTCAGTTCGTTTTTATCGCTTGGAATAAATTATGTAATTTGCGTACTCGACGATAGAATAATTGGTGTTTTATTCTAAATTTTCTAAACATAACGATTGCTGCATAAAGAGTTGGATGCCCAATGCTCTTGTAATTTCACTTCGTCCTAATTCTGATTTATATGACGCAGGAAGCCTCACACTATCGCAATATGAATATCTACAATACAGAGAGTTCAAACCTTGAGAACTCAGTGGTGTGGTAGGAATACTACTTCGAGATGTCTTCAGCATGTTTAAGCACTTCCATCATCATCAAGTGCCTTGGCAGCTGACATGAGTAATCATGCTCTCCGCAAATTACGATCTATCTCCGACGACATGACATCAGTTCATGTGATGACTCTTTTCCGTGTCACGACACAAGACTGTCAAGAATTTTCTCTCGCTGTATTCCCCTATCTCTCTTTCCACAATCTTCACGGTTGTCAAGGAATGTATTTATTGTATGAAATGTAATAGCTTCCTTCAGTTATAACTGACAATGGGTTGATGCATCTTTGAGCAGGATATCTTCAGCTTCACTTCTTCGAGTTGCTCTCGGCGGGTTCTTCTCTCCTCTACTTGTCCAAGTAGTTTATTTTCATCTAGTTCATGATGGAATCTAATACTGTATCTTCATTTGTTACGGTCAGAAGTTTTTACCTCTCTGGCTGTTTTCTCTATGCTGAACATTTATGTCTCGTTTAAGCGTATCTTTAAATCGTAACAATAGACGTTTATTTTCTATGTAACCGTTTGCCAGCTGTCCATATAGAATTCTCAATTGAATGTTTCCATCTGGTATGCATTATAAGTGATATAGCCAGGGAATTCTGCAACGTGTGCACACTCGTTTGATCAGGGTGTATGAGCACTTAAGTACAGAGTGTTTGTAAAGTCTCATTACACTTTATATGTAAAACAAATGTGAAACATTATTTCTTCCGTTGATAACATCATTCTGTTTGGAGTGCAAAGAATTATTCTAGCATACGACAGCCATTCGCTCCATATTGCTTCACAATGGACTGTGGAAGTACATATTTTGATGACAGCATGTACTTCATTTTTCAAATTTGTTCTACATACAAAGTGTAGTGAGACTTTACAAACACCCTGTATTTGTTTTTACTCTGTCCTTTTGAGGTAATGCAGAAAAGGCTAAAGTTCTAATTTCAGGGCACCAACTGTGGAAACTAAGGATAAACCATGGACAAATGGATATGTAGGGTTCCTACATGCTGATACAGAGGTTCGTGAATCGAGGCGATACTGTCTTTTAGTATTTGGTATACTTTATGGCAATAATTGGTATACATCACAGGCGAGGGCAACACAGATGTATTCACAAACAACGGCCTACGAAAACTTGCTTTAGAACACCCAGACATCTCTTGGGGAGACATAGCACGGGTGAGTGTGTCGCCCGTGTTTTATAGTCGATTCTATATAACCAATCACTCAATCAAGCAATTAAAAAATCATGTTTTCTGTAGGAAAGCGACAGTCATAGCTCTGAAATGAGAGTTCTACTCTGGTCGAAGTGCTATCGTTGTTTCTATTCAATAGTCTGGTGTGTTGTCTAATGTTTACGTTATTCCGTATCTCTTGTGCTACGTGGTTACGAACGATTGATTGATTGATTGATTGATTGATTGATCTAGGAACCGTCATCACAGCATTCGGGGCATTCCCATAGGCGCTCCGTCCCCATTCTCAGCAACCAGCGAAGAGTTCCAACACCAACAGTACCAGTACGAACGATTTTGTTACTACCCACATCTTATCCGCTGCTTGGACAACGTCAGAGTTACACTTAAACCTGTGTTTTTATATTTCCTCGTATTAAAAAAAAATCATAGGCTGCTTTATTCTATACCCATTACTTCTTTACGGTTGATTATTTATAGAATTGACGTCACTGCACTTCTGGGATTCCCATAGATTCTCACTATCACTCAACAGATGTGGAAACTAACATTTCTCTGGCACGCGGCAGAGAGCACTTCTGTACCGCCCACACCGCGCTTCCCCCGCACATGTTTGCAAAATCAGGTATATTATTTTAATCTAGCTTATTCTGAACATAATGGGAGATTATACTATTTTGTTTTTGTTTTTTTTTTCATTAACATGTTTGCAAAATCAGGTATATTATTTTAATCGAGCTTATTCTGAAGATAATGGGAGATTATATTATACTATTTTTTTTCGTTCGCTCCCTTTTAATTCCAACGTAGTCTATACGCTTGCTACTACTTATGTGCACCGGACTGATTTTTGAGTGTGGATTCGCTTATACAGTCCCTCTTAGTGTCCCTAGCCATCAGGCGAACTCACTCCGACTTCTGAGGTACTGGTAATTTACGTCCCCAAGTCAAGGACGAGAATTCAATATTTTTAGTCCAACTGACCGGTGTAGGGGTTGAACCCATTACCTCGGCATCAGCATATATGATGTTTAAGAACGAGCGCTCTTATCTATTCTACCATGCTGACCTCCGGAGATAACAGTTAAATGATAGCTATTTTCTGCCATCCCAGGTGGTGGTGCACTGAGAGGTTAGACGTTGTGGCACAGTAAACACAGGTACGATACAGATCACCATGAGTATGGGGGGCTGAGTGGTTTCGAGGTATGATGTCGCCTGGAATGCTAGAGGTCCCGGGTTCAAAGCCCGGTAAGGGCCGGGATTTCTTTCACGTGGACTTCTAGAAACAAAATTGCCTCTGGTCTCTGGGTAGTGAGATCGGACGCCCGTGTGTATTGTTGCACACGTAAAAAAAATCCCTTGGCATTTGGAAATTGAAAACGAGTAGTCTAACGGCTCTGCCCGTGCAAAATTTCGAGTTAAAAATCTACCCAAAGTATTTCAGGATCCTTGCCGGTGCTACGGAGTTCATGCACTGAGTTAAGATTCTCCGGACTCAGATTGGAGTTAGGAGTAGAACGGAGCACTTATGGGTTACACCCGTGTGCCGTGATGTTGATCCATCGACTAAACTAAACTAAACTCACAATGAGTAGAACAATTAATCAACACACAGGAGTATCAAACGCTAGCGGCGCTGTGGAGTAGGGAGGGTCACAACTCCCTGACATACTGAGTCTGTCTGTCACTGTCATCTGTGGGATGTGGGACAGGGAGTTCTTGAGCCTGAGAAATTAAGGCCGCCTGGCTAGTGCAGTCGCCGCGAACTGTGCAGGTTAGAGTTTTCTTTCTTGCCCCCGACAGAAAAAAAAAAACCCATACCTTACCGAGGATTCGAATCCGGTTCTCCCGAAGGAGAGGCCGGTATTCTTGCCGCTCGGTGAGCTGCCCCTCTCACATACCGAGTCAAGTGTTCAACATCAGCCCCATTCGATTTGGAAGCAGATCGTCTGTGTTTATATCGTTGGTATGAGGCGTCGGTCGTTCAGAAAGCAATGACAAACTACTTAACGTATTAAATGTGTCTAGTATATTACAAATAGCCACACACAAAAAATGCTGGATTGATTTACGTCGTGTAAAGAACATGCAACAAACTTCAACAACCACTATGAACACTTGATACTATTGAGAAAAGACGAGTTTAAAATTCACAACCTTTTGTTGGAAACGCACACAAGACATAAAAAAGTAGAAATAGAGGAAATTAATGAACAAAACAATAGCTACAAACGATCAGCACCATTTGTACACGGACGTTTAAAAGATTACCTAGCTTATTGAACGTCTCAGTACACTTATTGCTTCAACTTTCGTCATTGTAAATGCCTCATTATCATGTACCATGCCGGTATGATGATGATTATAATGATGATGATGATGATGATGATGATGATGATGATGATGATGGTGATGATGCCAATAGGCGTGGACGGTTATGATTCGTCATGAGACAGAATCACCAATCTTGTATCAGATTTATATTCTTATCCCCATTACTCTATATGGCCAAGCTATCCAGTTGTG
The DNA here is from genome assembly GCA_014155875.1 of Cepaea nemoralis. Taxonomy (NCBI): domain Eukaryota; kingdom Metazoa; phylum Mollusca; class Gastropoda; order Stylommatophora; family Helicidae; genus Cepaea; species Cepaea nemoralis. Next base: position 778,186 of record JACEFZ010013361.1, read on the forward strand.
TATCTTGTTTTCTTCCCATTGCTCTTTTCCTCATCATGTTTCCTAGCCGTCACTAAATTTTTAAAGCGAATGTCCCCTTATTACGTGCGCAAACAATCTTTATTGTCAACGTCTAATTTCTCTAATCATTTAACGGTGTTCATTTGTCTATTGAAGAACTTTCTAAGTCGTGTTTCTGTAGGATATTCTTTACATTTTCCTCACCAACCACATACCCACTTTCCCGATGCTCAATCAACACTGTAGAGCGATGTTACAGCTGGATTTGTGTTACATTCTCATAACGTGCATGGCTGACTGGCTGGTTGGTTGCTTGAATGGCTTGTTGGTTGGCTGATTGGTTGGAAAACCTCTAAAAGACTTCTCATTCTTGAATCCCATGTGCTGATGTTCACATTCCGTAACCCCTGGAAATGGATTTAATCTATCAGGGCGAGGCTAATATAGAGATTTTCTTTCCGACATGATCCGAGGCACCATCTTTGTGGGGGATGTGGTGTAAACCCCCTGTCACCTCTCCAGTCACAGGAACCTGCTGGATATCCAATACTGATACTTGGGCTTCACATCTGCGAGTGATAAGGCGATCATTAGCTGGACTGACAAACCAGTCCGTGGTTAGGCTGTACAGCTGGGAGGTGTTCCAAGATCTTAGCAAGTGAAAGTGCTGGCACGTGCTTTTTGCAACATCTGATGCCGAACCGCCTATCATAACCACATGTTTGAGCTGTGGATGTATGCAGTGTTATGTATATTACGCTTTACTTAAAGTTACATTAGACGTGGTTACGTTACTCTTCACATAAAGTTACATTAGACGTGGTACGTTACTATTTACTTAAAGTTACAATAGATGTACCGTGTAATGTAACATTAAGTAAAGAGTAATGTAATCATTGTAACTAATTTGTAGCTTTCGCAGCGTTGGCCACACCGGACACTCCACACTGTGCCGACGGCTCCGGGGTCGAGGAGTGCAATTGGGAGGGTGCAAGCCTAATACGAGTGCAAAGAAATGCAACCTAAAGACTAAATGGTATAGCAATGGGAACGATTAGTAGTCTGACTCTTCGCTGGCTGTTGAACGAGGGGACTGAGCACGTATGGGAATGTCCTGAGTGCAGTGATGTCGGTTCTTAACTCACCTCAACTCAACTCAAATCAACAGATCAGGCCTAAGCATTGTTCAGCAAGTCGTTTGGGATCGAAGCTCCGACAGGCGGAAAGTTAGAGCGCTGCTTTGCGATCCAGCAGCTTCTGCAGCTTGTCTTGTTCCAGATGCATTTGTGTTATCTTTCATTTGAAGTAAACTAGACAGGCCGAGAGATTGATCATGCTACATCGGCAACACATGGTCTCAACAGATCAGCCCAGACGTTGTGTTGTGGAGAGATATAACTCCACCCCTGGACCCCGCCATGGGTTGTAATTATTATGCCTTGTTTGAAGTACAATGTAACTAACTACCGTCTGTCAAAATGGTAAGGTGGCAGTAACAGTAAAGTTACATAAAGATTGACACTTTCAAAGAAAAATTATAATACATTCACAAGCAGATAAAAGAGTAATTAACAAATTCCTTACTAACGACTATGGTTTGCTTACCGGGAAATTACAGCTATAACACATAGAAAAAAAAATGAAACACTAGGTATGTTAGGGCACAACATAACGTGCTACCTAACTGCTTTCTACTCTGCTTTCAATTATGTTTCATTCATAAAAACGAACGTGGCGTGATTTAAGTTCAGTAAGCCACGAACAGTGATATCGTGTTTCAAATGTAATGCTGAATCGAAAGCTTTCAAGCGAACAGCAGAAAAACATATTCAAAGCAAAGCAGTCTACGAGAAAAGTAGAAATTTTACGGATGTGTTTTCACTAAGCTGCATGGCAGAGAATCACGGAACCTGAATGAACAAATTATTAAGAGCTTAGAAGCAGGGGAGATATGGTTCCTAAGATGAATATTGCGAATACAGTAACCAACAACGATTGTCTGGAAGAGGTTAATAACACAAGAACGTTATACATAACTGCAAGAAAGCGACAAACAGTATTGTTTGGTCATTCATTGCAGAACATTGTGACAGCTACAGAGATGAGTGGGGAAAGAGGCAGGAACATACCAAAAGATATGGTCTTGAACTGACTATGACGTTGGTGTGGAGGAATATTACAGCAGAGTTGATATCGTAGAAAACCCAGGACCGAGAGATATGAACGCTTACGCCAATGTACAAAGCACATGATGATGATGAAAATGATGATGTTGATGATGATGATGATCAAGATGATGATGATGATGATGATGATGATGATGATGATGATGATGATTTCAATAATAGCCACCCCACAAACAAACAAAAACATGAACCAGACATGAATCAGGCGACCCGCCCTATAAATACCTGAACCAGTCGACTAAATGATGTAATTCTTTCCTTTGCATTCCTGGAGTCCATGGATACCAGCCTACTGCCTACTGCAACAGTCAGGAAACTAGGAAGATTGACTTGCAAAACTGGGCTTATCTTTACAACAAAATAATTTAAGTGCAAATAATGAAAAAGCAAAACTACGAAAACTACTTGCTGAGTAACAAGAACAAACACCAGACTGGACACGTGAAAAATTATGTTTATAATGAACACGAATTATATAGAACCAATCATAATATACTGAATCCAATAATGGCAAAATAGCGGACAAGTGAGGCATTAAGTGGAAGTTGTGGAAAAGTGGTTCCACAGTTGAAGGATGAGAACACGATGGACAGATAACAAGAGCGAAGAAGATATCTCTAAAGAAGATAACTCACAAAGATAATTGGTTACTAGTATTAGAAGTAGACAGTCCACATTATTTGAGCAAATAATAATAAGAGGAAAACTGGAATATGTGATCACAAGGAGACGGCTGAAGGAAAGGAGAGACAAGGAGAGACCAAGAGAGAATTTGCTGGAAAGTTTTATATCATGGCATGGTGGAACGTCGGGATAAGAAATGACTGGATGAACAAGAGACAGAAAGCTGTGGAGAGACAAGATCACCAACACATCACGGCATGGACTATCAAGAGACAGAAAGCTGTGGAGAGACAAGATCACCAACACATCACGGCATGGACTATACAAAGAAGAAGACATAAACATTGATACCGTGTTTCAATGGCAACACTGAAACGAAAACTTAAAAACCTGCAGCAGAAAAAAACGTGTTTAGAACAAACCGCGTTCTAGGAGACAAGTAGTGAGTTTACTGTTGTACTTTTTCATAATAACCACTTTCAGAAACATGAGACGGAGAGCTAAATTGTGTGATTCTTTTCTTTGAGAACGGGCAATGATGTCACCGAACGCACGATCCAATGGATACCAGCTCACTGCAATATTCCGGGGAATGAGGAAGCAGATCGACATGCACAGCTGGACGTATCTCTATAGCGAACTGATTCAGTGCAGCTTATAAACATACAAAACAATTTAATCTTCTTGGAGATTACCGAAAAGAAAGGCTACATTGACAACATGAACAATTATACTGATCATGAACGTACAAGACAAGATCGGGGCATCATGCTGGAGTGAAATCTATGTTTAATGTTGCATGCCATATGCATGACGCTGCAACCAACCCCCAACCCCAGGTCGATTTACTAGGCGATTTTACTTTCTGTAGTTTGCCTTTGCTTTCTGAACGAGACGTCAACGTTTGAGTCCAGTTGACTGGTGTAGGAAATAATCACACTATCATACCGTTAGCGCACTGGAAGTTTAAGAGCGAGTGCTCTTTTCCTATCGGCCACATTGACCTCCATTATACACACACACAAAAACAACACACACACACACACACACACACACACACAAGATATATATGTGTAAGACAAATGCCCTTTGACGGCCAGGAACACATAAAATCCCTGCCCTACTTAAAGTAACGAACTGAAACCAACTTCGGTATCAAAGAAATCCCTTCCTCCAATGTGTACATTGGTTGTTCATGAATCAAGAATTAACTGCAGCTTGTAATGGAGTGGCGGAATACCTCCTATGGACAACAATCTCTTTCAAATTAATATGCGAGTGATTCAGACACAAGATTATTAATCCGAGGCTCGGATGGGCCCTAATTATAACATCTCTTTTGAGGTTGAACGGGGTAGAGGTAATAGAAATACGAGGACAAAGTCGCGGACACTTTAGTGTATTTGATAGAAGGACACTGATATTGTCATGAGCGAGGTCGGACGTGGTTTCGACTTCTGCATTCGTCGTCCGCTAGCAGAGGAAAAGACTGGCAGCCTATTTCT
>JACEFZ010013361.1:787500-821604 GCA_014155875.1 Cepaea nemoralis
AACTAATCGCCTTGACAGTACTTGTTGGGGAGATGAGAATAGAACTAGTCGCCTTGACAACATTCGAGAACGGGGCCCATGTATAGCTAACCAGCTGGCAACAGGAATAAACAGATCCTGAGCATTTGAATTGGTGCTGTGAGAGCGTTGTGGCTAGAAGTTTGCCTAGCTTATATACTGGCCATGATTTTTAAACCTGACTAGGGTTTCCAGGTCGACCTAGCCTAAAATAAGTACCAGGAAATAGCTTAGGAAATAAATGCAGCCGGCTTGATGTTGGCAACATCAGCCACCGAGGACCGATTTGTTCTATGAAAATATGGGTCCAGCACCACATGCTAAGTGCGTTTCAATCAATCAGGTGCCGTCTTTACAATGAAGGTTGGCTGTAAATGGAACTCCAACACTACGTGTCTCTCGCGCTGACTGTACATTCTATCAGATTGATGGTCGTCCATCTCTTGATGTTATCTTCCCACTTGTATCGTTGTAGTGCTCTTAAAGGCGTGAATACGGGCCCTTCACATACGAGTACTTTAATTACTAACCGTAAGTAAATGTTGGAGAAGCCAGTAGATGCAAGCGTAACAAACTAGCCATAAGTAACCATAGACTTGCACATATTATGTGGGACACGGAGCACATATGGACACGTCCCGAGTACTATATGTGTGAATTGGTTTACACATTCTAACAAGCAAAGAACCTATGGTGCTACGTTCAAGAACTCATTTGATTCGTTCGCTGTGTAAGGATTCCTCAATAAAAGCTACTTTACTTCCCCTCCTATTTTGCAGATTAAACAGAGATGCAGGGCACATATTATATTAAATAAGGGTTGATATACCAGCTTCAAAGGTGTGTATAACTGAGACACTAAAGACAGGCGAGGGTGGCATATTGTGTGACGGTTTGATGCATGGCGGTCCATGTTTTCGTTAATCTACTGGATTACGCCAGTTGGAGAGCTGAGAATCGAACTAGTCGCCTTCACAGTACCTTTTGGGGAGTTGAGAATTGAATTGATCACCTTGGCAGTACCTGTTGGAGAGTTGAGAACTGAACCGGTCGCATCGACAGTACCTGTTGGGGAGTTGAGAATTGAACTGATCGCCTTGGCAGTACTGTTAAAGAGTTGAGAACTGAACCAATCGACTCGACAGTACCTGTTGGGGAGGTGAGAATTGAACCGATCGACTCGATAGTACCTGTTGGGGAGTTGAGAACTGAACGGTCGCCTCGACAGTACCTGTTGGGGAGTTGAGAATTGAACCAATCGACTCGATAGTACCTGTTGGGGAGTTGAGAATTGAACGGTCGCCTCGACAGTACCTGTTGGGGAGTTGAGAATTGAACGGTCGCCTCGACAGTACCTGTTGGGGAGTTGAGAATTGAACCAATCGACTCGATAGTACTTGTTGGGGAGTTGAGAATTGAACTGATCGCCTTGGCAGTACCTGTTGAAGAGTTGAGAATTGAACCGATCGACTCGATAGTACCTGTTGAAGAGTTGAGAATTGAACTGATCGACTCGATAGTACCTGTTGGGGAGTTGAGAATTGAACCGATCGACTCGACAGTACCTGTTGGGGAGTTAAGAATCGAACTGGTCGCCTTGACAGTACCTGTTGTGGAGTTGAGAATTGAACCAATCGACTCGACAGTACCTGTTGGGGAGTTGAGAAGTGAACCGATCGACTCGACAGTACCTGTTGGGGAGTTGAGAATTGAACCGATCGACTCGACAGTACCTGTTGGGGAGTTGAGAATTGAAAGGTCGCTTCGACAGTACCAGTTGGGGAGTTGAGAATTGAACTGGTCGCATTGACAGTACCTGTCAAATAGAAATTCCATAGATGCTTTGGATGTGGTTATGTTAAATATTGCGCAAAATTTATTGGAGTGCCAACATCAATAATCTGAAACATTTTGTAGGCGACTAAGTCAAAAACAGAAAGAGACAGACTTCCTATTTGGCAATATTATGAGACGATTAAAATTGACACATATTGTGACAATTGACAAGATTTATGGGAAAAGAGACAATAAGAGAACGAGAGAAAATTCTTGACAGTCTAGTATTATGGCACGGAAGAGAGTCTACACACGCACTGATACATGAATACAGGCTTTTACAGATCACAGGACGGTGAGAAGCGTGGTTGCTCACGCCAGTCGGCAACTCACGTTATGATGTATGCACAAGGGTGTATGATGCATGCGAACGTAGATGTCTATCTATAATTTCCTGACAAATTAAATTCACATTTTAACGGAAACACTGCTACAAAGATAAAGAATGCCTGCCTAAGAATTACCTCGGACGCCGAGAAGATAAAATCTTGTCAGTCGTTTCCATAGCAACACTATACATATGCAACACCTGCAGCGTCAAAGTTCAAAGGTCCCATAAGGCTTCTCCCAAAAATTTGTGCTCTCCATTATGCCCTCGTTCTTAAGCCCGTCCCATGACGTTGAAGACGAGTAACCGCGAGTGAGGTAATCATGATCGTGGGGTGTTTTTACTCGACGCAGAGTAAATATTGACGCCTACCCCAATTTTTCTGGTGCTTTCCTCGAGCAAGGAAGTCGAGTGGAAATAGGGGCGAAGTGACGTACTTACTCGTTTCTTCTGTTCATGTTATGAAAAGATATGATGCGAAAGCAAAATTTTTAGACCTGGGATGTTATTATTCCTTAACTAACAATCTAACAGACATGTACTTTGCTTACGTCGAAGTTGGCATGATGATTATCTTAAACGTCATCATTATCACATTATCATCAATAATAGTCGTCATTATCACATGGTTATGATAGCATCTTCGTCATCTTCATCAGCATTGTCATTATCTTCATCATGATCACATTATTATCATAATCATCACTATTACATCCTCACCATCATCTTCAGCATTATTACATCATTATTATCATTATCATATCTTCATCAATATCACACAATCGTCATGATTATCACATCGTCATCTACACCGTCATCATCATCGTCATTATCACGTCATTATCATCATCATTTTCATCATCATATTCACATTATTATCTTCATGATCGTGACATCACATTGCATCTTCATCATCGCCATCATCATTGTCACATCATCAACATCATCATCATCATTGTCATTATCACGTCATTATCATCATCATTTTCATCATCATATTCACATCATTATCTTCATCATCGTGATATCATCATTGTCACATCATCATCATTATCATTATCACATCATAATCCAGAGCCATTTCGCCTTTCAATGTCAGCTGTATTGAGCCTCCAAGACTTTCTGACTTGGGTTCCAATAATGTACTCAAGCTGTTTTCAATCCCACGTACGTTTTAATCCGAGCACTGTGCTCTTGGACAAAACGTTGAAGTTGAAAAGATTTTTTAAATGGTGTAAAGGCTGGAGGATGTGCTTATTGCACCGGTTTGTATCTCACATGGCTCGATCTCTTGCCACAAAGTTTTTAGAAGAGATCCCTGTAGGAAACAAGAGACAGGCATAGTAGCCTATGTTTCTTAATTTACTAAATGTTCACCAGTAGGCTAGACTTTGAAACTTGCGAAATAGAATGTATTTGGTTGGAGTTAAAACTTCGAAACTGCACACCCCTGATAATTGGCCATGTCTATCGAAATCCCAGGGCTGGACACGTCTGGTACGAAAACTTCACTACCATGATGGATGTGGCGTTCGCTTCCGGGAAGGAAATCATACTTCTCGGAGACTTTAACATTGACACCAACAAATCCCACATAATTTGGGGAAATATAATTGCATCATACAACTTCCAACAAATAGTAAAACAAGATACTAGAGTAACAAAGTCATCTTCAACACTTATAGATCACATTTATGTAACTTGCTCGGACAACATCATAGAATGCACCGTGCCCAATTGTGCAGTGAGCGATCACTACCCAATATGCTGCACATGGTCTAAAAAAGGAATTAAAACTCCAAAACATAAACACATAACTGTAAAATATAGAAGCTACAAAAATTTCAACCAAAACGCAATATTACAGGACTTGCTCAGTTCACTTCTAGACAATGTTTATCAACTTCCAGACCTGGGTGATGCTCTGGAATCCTGGATGAAGATCTTTATTGAAGTGTTTGATAGACATGTGCCAATCAAGGAAGTTCGAGTAAAACATCACGTTAAACCACCTTGGATCACCCAGGAAATACTTGAAATTATGAGAGACAGAGATAAGGCACATAAAAAGCGAGATCTCAGCACATACCGTACTCTTAGAAACAAAGTTCAATATACCATACGAAAGAAAAGAAAAATTACTTTAAGAACTTAGTAATGGATAAAACAAATAGTAAGGATATATGGAAGGCAATTAACACCCTGACAAACAAGTATAACTTCTCAAATTCATTACCATCAAATCCTATCTCATGCGACCAATTCAGTAACTTTTTTCAAAATGACATAGATCAGTTAAAGGCTTCAATACCAAATTCTCATTGCAACTTATCTTTACTGTCATCGTTTTGCGAGAACAGATGCTCCCGGGATATCCTTTCTGACATACCGCTAATGACAGTCACTGAAGTATTCACTTACCTCAGTAACCTAAAAAACACAAACTCATCTGGGTTAGATGGAATCAGCAATCGGATTCTCCGCTATGTTGCGCCAATGATCTGTGTATCACTAACCTATGTATATAATCAGTGTCTCACCAAAGGTCACTTTCCATCAGCTCTCAAAATCGCTAAAGTGTATCCTCTCCTTAAATCTGGTTCTTTGGACACTGGTCTCCCGAACAATTATAGACCCATTTCTTTACTATCATCACTATCTAAACCACTAGAAAAACACATCCATAAGGTAACATTACAGTATTTAGATCGCAACAAGCTTATAGTTGACATCAATCAGAATTTCGACCAAAATATTCTTGCCACGCGGCCCTAACAAACATGACAGAAAATTGGCACAAGAATATAAATAACAACAATCTATGTGGAGCTGTGTTTATCGATTTCAGGAAAGCATTTGATATGATAGACCATGCCATTTTAATATAAAAAACTAGAGACAATGAAAATTGGCTCTAATGTTTTGACGCTAATAACATCTTTTCTGTCAAACAGAAAGCAAGTAGTATCACATAATAAGTGTCTGTCTCAAACCACAACCTTCAATACTGGAGTACCGAAAGGCTCTGTTCTTGGCCCTCTATTATTTGCCGTATATATTAATGATCTACCTTTGCATCTTTCGTCGTCCTGCGATCTATTTGCAGATGACTGTACAGTGTATACAAACGCTGAAAGCAGTAATTTGCTGGAGTCGTCTTTGCAACAAGAATTAAATAATGTAGTTAGGTGGAGCTATGCGAACCGTATGCAAATTAACATCACTAAAACAAAATCTATGTTATTAACAACCAGACAAAGACTTCAAACTCTAAATTCACACAGATCACTTCAACTTCACATCGATAACATGCCAGTAGAAAGTGTAATTGAGCACAAAACATTAGGCCTCATCATTGATAGAAACCTAACCTTTAATCCTCACGTTCAAGCGCTCACTAAACAAACAGCGAAAAAAGTCTACCAACTCGCCAAAATTAAAAATTTCCTTGATGAGGACACAAGGAAAATATTCTATACGTCTCACATACAGACACATTTTGACTACTGCTCTACAATCTGGGACGGTTGTTCCAATTCAAGCACCAAGCGACTTTACTCGCTCCAGAAACGGGCCATGAGTTTAATTTATAGCAAACATTCAACTGACAATCCTAGCCTGCATAAACGCCTTCAGTTACTACCACTCCGCAAACGTCTGCTTTTCAATAAGGCCAAACTAATTCACAAAATCCTACATCGGAATGCCCCAAATTACCTTTGGCCATTGTTTGAATATAATGCTAGACACAGTAAACGATTAAATATATTACACATTCCAGAAGCCTAGGATTAGACTTATACAAAACAAGCTTAACGTACTCTGCAGCTCAGCTGTGGAACAATCTTCCACATGAAATAAAAGACATCACCAATCCGTATACATATAATCGCAAATTATTTGAACACTATCTCAGTACGGATTACCTTCCCCCTTAATAATAGAAATAATAATAATAATAAAACCCTAGTATAACAGCCAGTCCTCTTTTAGTAGGCCAGTACATTCCACATAGCTAATAACAAGTGCCACACCAGTTATTACTATTACTGAGTCGTGTAGTATTGATTTTTAATTTTCCGCATGCCTTTATAATGCATATCTTTTATATTGTTGCTGTTTTCAGTTAGCCCTGAATGATGTGTAAATGGTATAATGTATGAAAGAGAGTGATAAAAGGGCAGAATGTTAGACGGGCCTGCGTGCCCAATTCTTAACCCTTTCAAAATACAGTTTTGTTGTTGTTGTTATTGTTGTTGTTATCTTACAGAGCACGGCCTAAGCAGCTCCAGAGACGACCCCCAGGAGTCTCCGCGAAATCTGCAATTGTGAACTGAATATTGAAACACGGAAATACACCCACGACCCTCGGAGTGTGAGGAAGGCGACTTATCCACTTCACCACAGAGGAAACCGCCCCCCCCCCCCCCCACAATCTAGTATTAGTCTTTTGTATGGAAGGAAACATGACCAACCTTGGCGAAATTTCCATCCGTGTTTGCGGTGCGGTATCATGACATGGTCACATCGTAATGGAAATCCCAACAGGTGAGATGATCCAGCACGCCCTGCTGGTCTGTGAACTTGGAGATGTCAATAAGATGTTTTACCACACCCTGCTGGTCTGTGAACTTGGAGGTGTCAATAAGATGTTTTACCACACCCTGCTGGTCTGTGAACTTGGAGGTGGGAATGAGATGTTTTACCACACCCTGCTGGTCTGTGAACTTGGAGGTGGGAATGAGATGTTTTACCACACCCTGCTGGTCTGTGAACTTGGAGGTGGGAATGAGATGTTTTACCACACCCTTCTGGTCTGTGAACTTGGAGATGTCAATAAGATGTTTTACCACACCCTGCTGGTCTGTGAACTTGGAGGTGGGAATGAGATGTTTTACCACACCCTGCTGGTCTGTGAACTTGGAGGTGTCAATAAGATGTTTTACCACACCCTGCTGGTCTGTGAACTTGGAGGTGGGAATGAGATGTTTTAGCACGCCCTACTGGTCTGTGAACTTGGAGGTGGGAATGAGATGTTTTACCACACCCTGCTGGTCTGTCAACTTGGAGGTGGGAATGAGATGTTTTACCACGCCCTACTGGTCTGTGAACTTGGAGGTGGGAATGAGATGTTTTACCACGCCCTAGTGGTCTGTGAACTTGGAGGTGGGAATGAGATGCTCCAGCACGCCCTACTGGTCTGTGAACTTGGAGGTGGGAATGAGATGTTTTACCACGCCCTACTGGTCTGTGAACTTGGAGGTGGGAATGAGATGCTTCAGCACGCCCTGCTGGTCTGTGAACTTGGAGGTGGGAATGAGATGTTTTAGCACGCGCTGCTGGTCTGTGAACTTGGAGGTGGGAATGACATGTTTTAGCACGCCCTGCTGGTCTGTGAACTTGGAGGTGGGAATGAGATGTTTTAGCACGTCCTGCTGGTCTGTGAACTTGGAGGTGGGAATGAGAAGTTTTAGCACGTCCTGCTGGTCTGTGAACTTGGAGGTGGGAATGAGATGTTTTAGCACGCCCTGCTGGTCTGTGAACTTGGAGGTGGGAATGAGAAGTTTTAGCACGTCCTGCTGGTCTGTGAACTTGGAGGTGGGAATGAGAAGTTTTACCACGCCCTACTGGTCTGTGAGCTTGGAGGTGGGAATGCGATGATCCAGCACGTCCTGCTGGTCTGTGAGCTTGGAGGTGGGAATGAGATGATTCAGCACGCCCTGCTGGTCTGTGTACTTGGAGGTGGGAATGAGAAGTTTTAGCACGCGCTGCTGGTCTGTGAACTTGGAGGTGGGAATGAGAAGTTTTAGCACGTCCTGCTGGTCTGTGAACTTGGAGGTGGGAATGAGATGCTCCAGCACGTCCTGCTGGTCTGTGAACTTGATTGATTGATTGATTGATTCATTCATTCATTCATTCATTCATTCATTCATTCATTCATTCATTCATTCATTATTTGATTTATTTAATTAAGTGACCATCTTTGTTTCACTTTAAATTATCCTTTCCTTACCGCTATAATTTACTCCATTTCGTGAGATACAATAGAAGTCCGCCTCAGTGCACGAAATCTTGAGAAACACTTACGCAGATACTTTCAAATTTTGAAATTTAGTCAGAAAAACGCTAATGTAGATACTTTCACATTTAGAAATGTATCCAGAGAAACGCTAAAGTAGATACTTTCATATTTAGAAATGTAGCCAGAGAAAAGACATATTCAGCCCATACCAAGATTTCATCTTGCCCTTTCCCTTATCCCTAGACTGCATAGTTTGCTTTTTTCTTTGGGCAATGGAGGACAATAGAAGATCCCGAGTGTGTGTAGTCCAATTTTAAAAAAAGAATAATCGAGGAAGATAAACTGCATCACAACACTACGAAGCTATGACCAAACACATACAATACCCCTTGCATTGCCAATACATTACCAAACAACCTTATAATTTTTTGTTGTAATTTTCACCTGTTTGTAACCAGGTCATTCCAAATGCCAAAGTCACTGTCATAACCTTGAATTCGAAGTTCTCTTTCACCTATCTCGATACATTAGTTTCTTTTTCAAACAGCTGGAGATATAACCCATTTACACCCACCTCCCCACTTTGGTATCTGTGTGTACAGCAACTGCAGTATGCAGACACTTAGGAAGGAACACAACTTAACAACATTGCCGTGCATGTGAAAGTACGGGAGTAGCACGTTAATGTTGGGGTATAATGTGAAGAATCGCTGGGGCGATGTAAGGAGGCATTCACAGGTATTGATTGTACATTGTAAGACACAGACACAGAAGGAAACATCAGAGAAGGCTAGGAAAGAAGGAGAACTGGCGGACGGACGAATAAACATACGCACAGACAGACAGGCAGGTATGCGAGTTGGCAGACAGACAGACAGACAGGCAAATAGACAGACAAAGAGACGGAAGGCGGAGAGACGGACGAAAGAACAGGACAGACAGATAAACAGGCAGGCGGGCAGACAGACAAAAATACAGATAGGCAGACATGCAGATGGACATGCAGACAGAGAGACAGATAAACAGACGGACATATGGACAAACTGACGACTATATGAATAAATAGACAGACAGATATACAGGCAGACAGACAAAGAGATGTATGAACGAACGGGCGGGCAGAAGGACAGACATGCAGCTATATGGACAGACAGACAGATAAAAAGACAGACAGCTGTAAATGTACAGACATACGCAATTTCATCGAAACTTAGTAAACATTGGGACTAAAAAGATCTCATTAGCGGGCCAGAGGAAAAGCACAGAGACGATGGATAGACAACATCACTGTTGAAAAGTTAGTTAGTTAGTTAGTTAGTTAGTTAGTTAGTTAGTTAGTTGGTTGGTTGGTTGGTTGGTTGGTTGGTTGGTTGGTTGGTTGGTTGGTTGGTTGGTTAGTTAGTTAGTTAGTTAGTTAGTTAGTTAGTTAGTCGAGGTTCCAACTTCACGGCAACGGGTTGTCCCCATTATGCTCCATTCTTGTGGCAGTGAATATCACACAAAATGCTCCCCACTGTCCAATGTGAAAAGTGGAATAGACCGGAGTCTCGGCAATCCAACTGTCCGCACAGGTACACTGTGCATAATGCCGCCGCCAGAATGCCAACACAAAAATCACCTACGACAACGACAGTTCATCGTCGATGGACTCGGCAGCCACCAGAAAGACCTCATTGACCCGGGTTTTCTCAAACGGCTCGGGCTTTTACCGCAGGGCGACCCGCCGAAAGTGTCGTATAAAGCAAGAAATACGCAGCTTCAGCGCCGACTCCCGGGAGTCTCCTGAAAAATGCTCTCGTGAACCGAAAAGGCAATTCAGTCAATTCAGCAACAGCCGGTAGCCATTGTTCCGAACATGCATTTCACTGTACAGGACAGATGTAAAAGCATTCCACGCGAATTTTACAGCTCACGGTGTTGCCCACGCACTCACCCAGTAGCAGGGCGACGGACTGTTGAAAAGTAAAATAAAAGACCCCTACATCCCCCTGAGGCACATGATCATACTATTGAAGATTGTGGGGTTTTTCATTTAGTATATATCTGATGACATACTGCACACTGATCTGTGTGTGCTGCACTGGATAATACCTGATCCTAAAATGTCTCGCCACAGACATGCAGTTCCAGTACTTGTCTGCACACCGCGCTGGTTTATGAACTTGGATATGGACAGGAGATCTCTGTAACACAGTTTCTGTGGAGAGGTTACCCTTGTTACTGGGTCGCGAACGCCATTACATCGAAGTTTACTCCCACAGTCTTTCAGACGATTTATCACTGACAAACCAATCACCCTTCCAAAGTTCTTGCTGCCTGGCCTGGCTTGTATTGATATTATCTGTGCAGCCATTGCTCTCAATTATGTTTTTGTTTCATCATAATGTATTATAGTTCTTAAATATTTGATTACTATAAGCTTTGAAGATACACAAACAATTGTGATAGACAGATAGTCAGAAACACTGTAAATAAAAACAAAGAACGCGGAAGTTAAAAAACCCAGCGAATTTAAATATCTAGTGTTAATTTTCACGTCGGATTAGGGAATTTTTTGTTCCCGCGTTTCCATCCTGTTTCAGGATATTGCGGTCAAGACCAGCATCTTTCAGTTGTATGTTGATTCCTAGGCTAGATTACGCTCATCAGCACGCCACGACTTTCTGAGCGACCGGCTCCATACTCTCATAAGTCACTGGCGCGACTCGAATTACTTCTAATTCTCGTGCGCTCACGTCAACCACGAGAATATTCGGGGTTACGAAGAAAGCTGCTACCACCTCGGCCAGGGAGCCGGCCGGATTAGGGAATGGAATAGAGAAATCCGCCTGCTCCGTGGCGAAGGCGTTACGGACGCAGTACGCAATCCCGATTACCCGCGTTCGAAACACAGCTGTGGGCGATTTGGCAGCAGACAGCCTTACGTTTGTTTTTTTTATGAAATGGTATGGGTGTCGGTTGTTCAGAAAGCAATAGCAAACTACTTAACGTAAACTTGCCCGGAAATCACGAACAGTCAAAAAATGCTGGGGTTGACTGCTGCGTCCTGTAAAGGATATACAGCTAACTTTATAGAGAAATTAACAAACATTGTGGAAAGGCAAATCAGGTTCTGCGACAAGTACCGCCACTTCTGTCGCATAGGAAAATGCCTATAAGTACTAAAGCAAATCATATAAGAACTATTCTTTCAGCGAAATTACGCTACCAATGTCAAGTCAAACAAGGGAATTTACTGCAACTGTGAGTGCCACCACAAGGAAATCTCCCTGCCTGCCACTGTGCGGATCTCGCGACCAACGAGAATAGGCCCGCCGGAGATATTGCTCGTCTGTTGCGAACAAATCTCCACGACTGAGTAAGTAAAGAAACGATAAAAGTAGTGGAACTACAACTGCAACTAAACTTACTGCAACTAAACATCGCAAAATCATAACAACAGAGAAGAAATGCCGTAGAAGCGCTGAGGCAGTAACCGTGAGAGGCATAATTAGGAATGAGGACATTAGAAGAAGACTAGGTCTGAAACCAGTCATGCACTTCATTAAAGACCAACAGATTAAATGGTTTGGCCACCTCACAAGAATGCAGTGGTACCATCTGACACTAAACACCACATTGAAGATATATAATGAATACAGAACAAGGGGAAGACCGCGTAAAATATAGACTGGTGGATCAAGAACAACCTTAGATAAATGACCAGCCACACTCGCCACCGCCATGGATCGTAGTTATTGCCATATGACAGTTATTAAGCCTTTTTGAAGCACAATGTACCAAACTATCGTCTGTCAAAACGGAAAGGTGCCAATGTAGAAAGAGGGCATAACAGATATTTAATTCCTACCCAATCACCCCCACCTTCTGCACCCAAAATTCCTCCAACAATTCACTGAGGTAAATAGATTAAGGGAAGAAGTCTAAGTACTTGAACTATGCTACGTCTTCATCTTCGATCCGTTTCTTGTGATGCCTCTATTGACCTCAGTCTGAGACCAGCTATGGGAAAGTTGGGAAACAACAGACGAGTATAAATTTTTATTTGAATACTTACCTGGCGGGCACGCAATGAATTTGGCATTCGTTGGCAGTGAATTCTCATATACAATCAAACCTCGGTTTTCGGTGCCTTCGGTTTTCGTCGATGTTTTTCCTCAAGAGATGTGTCTCGGTTTTCGTCGGTAGCCTCGAATTTCGTCGACGTGCCTACGTGACCTCGCTGCTAATTTTGCTAAAACAAAGGGACCCACGCGTTCTTCTTCTCAGTTTGGCGTTGTTTTTCGTTGTGTGAGCATCAATTGCTAATAATAAAATACGTCAGCGGCATTAAGATTGATGATATCGCCCGCGTGTATGGCAATTAGCCATCCAGGATAAGTTCTACTGTGGCGAAAAGGAAAGCAATAAAGGAGACTAATGTAGCGAAAGGCGTGAATGTGCTAACGAAACAGAGATCTCGAACAATTGTAGATGTCCAATAGTTATCACTAATTTGGATAAATCAAAAACAGTTTTATTGCGAATATGTTTGAGGAAATCGTATGTGAAAAGGTCAGACTGTTGTATGCCGATCTCATTAAGAAAATACCTGGGACGAGTGCTAGCATACTTAGTGATTTTAAAGCCAGCAGAGGATATTTTAAAGAATTCAACAGGCGCACTGACATACACAGTGTTACTAGATAACAAAAGATACGATATAGTATTAAACACAATATTTATTCTCTATAAAATCTGTTTCTGGTATTATTTTGGAGTGTCTAGAACGAATTACTTGATTTACATTGATTCATATGGAAATAACTGCCTTGGTTTTCGTCGCTCTTGGATTTCTCTGATTGTTTTCGGACGGATTATCGACGAAAACCGATGTTTTGACTGTAATATCATGAGCGCGGGTTCGACGTTTGGCCTCGTCGCTTTTCAAAGTGAGTTAATGGTCGGCCTCCTATTCCTCCTTGCCCTCGGGCTACAAAATGTGATGGTACCAACACATCACAGACCCATACCAAGAAACTGCTTTCGGATACATTTATTTGTAGTTTTTCACTTACCTGTACCGAATTGTCATGCTAATGCTGCGCCGGTGAAACTTGGGCTGTTGAGGCTTGGTAGAAATACTCGCCGCTTGCTGCCCAGATTTCAAAACATCACACAACTACTGGATTTTCAAGGAAGCTGTTTATTCTTTTATTTCCCGATAGATATTACAGCTATCGTATGACTGCAGGTGATGCCCATATGTTGAGTATAAAACCTAAGGAAATGAGCCGTGTGGTGCCTCAAGCCAGGAAGGTCTGTGGAAAATACAAACAAAACACAATTGTAACCTCCTGTTCATCAATGTTTACCTACAGTTCATCAATGTTTACCTACTGTTCATCAATGTTAACCTACTGTTCATCAATGTTAACCTACTGTTACTCAATGTCTACCTACTGTTTATCAATGTTTACCTACTGGTCACCAATGTTTACCTATTGTTTATCAATATTTAGCTGATTCAGCTGTATACAAAAGATACCAGAGATTTGACCAAGAAATTTAAATTCTGCATAAATTCTCTCCACATTGCACAGCATTTGATGTGTGCGTTGGTGTAATCGTTAGAAGGTTGCGTTAATAATATCTTGAGCGCGGTCGGACAAGTATTCAACGCATACGCTCGCCGTCTGCTAAGTGAGGGAAAGACTAACCACTATTTCTCCGTGCACTCATGCCTACAAAATGTGATGGTTCTTACACTTCACATGCCCACAACAGATTCCGATTTCGGGACTTTAGTTGTATTTAACTCAACGTTAGTGGTTTGCTCACTGAAAGTATGGGCTTCTAAGCCATATCATTTGCATCCGACCAGAGCTGGGCAATCACTTCTCTATCATACTGTGTGGCCAGGCCATCCAAGTACTTACTTCTCTGCTTTCCTCTTGTTCTTTTTATCTTAACCTTGTCAGTTGTCACCGAGGTCTCTAGTTTATTTCTTCTCATACCGTGCCGAAAATCTTGACTTTCTACTTCAAATTTCTCTAATCAGTGTGCTGTTTTTATTTGTTTCTTGTAGTACTTCCTCATTTTTTTTTTTTTAACTTGCTTACTACGAGCAATTACTCGTAATTATTAATGTAACTTAACGAAAATTTATTCTTCACTCGCGGTACACCGTGCACAATTGCAAATGCCTAAATGATCATATGACAGTTACCAAAGTGACTACAGTAATTGAGGCTCTACAGACCAGAGTCTCCGCGGTGAAGTGGTCAAGCAGTCTGCCTAACTTTCCGAAGGTTGTGAGTTCGATTCCGGGCTACGTCTTTCGGTTTACGAGTACATTTTTCTCGATGACTCCTGGGGGTCGTCGCAGAAGCTATGGAGTTCATGCTTTGTGCGAGGCTTTCGGCAAGCCGCCCTGTGGAAAGAGAACGAGCCATATGAGATAAAGCCCGGTACAATGAAGTTGATCCTCTCAATATTTAAGACGTTTGTAAAGTCCAGAGTGACAAGCCTATATAACTGGTATTACTGTCTAATATTTCACCTAGTCATGACTGTAATCTGTGTGTTGAACGTATGGAGGCAGTTATAAATCGCTCTAAAGCAATGAGCTTCAAATTACTACCGCCCATCAATCAGCATTACCATCATCATCAAGTGTCTTGCCGACTGACAATGACGATCATGTTTCTCTATATTGTGCTATCTCCAACAGCATGCGCTGATATTCTTCCATGCCATGACACAAGTCTGTCAAGCATTTTCTCTCGTTGTCTTCCATTGCTCCCTATTTCATCAAATATTTTTAGCTGTCACACTATTCTCTGGTTTCTGTCATCTCATAATGTTACCAAATATTATCGACTGTCTATTCCTAATGTATGTGATAAGCTGTCCTTGTGTCTAAGCCTCTTTCAATACATTTACATTACTTATTTTGGCCTGTCCAAGGTATTATCCATATTTTTCTGTAAAACCATATCTCTGAAGCTTCTAGAGACTTTTTTGTTCTTTTTTACTAATTGTCCAGGATTTACAGCTATATATCAAAACTGGTTCTATGCAAGCATAACAGCTCTAACTTCCAATGACAGTGATTTAAATAATAGATGTTCTTAACTTTATAAAATGCTGTTTTTATATGTCTTATTCTGTTCTTTATCTCTTTGATATACCTTCCAGTTTATCTTTCAAATTTTCAAATATGGGGGATATTAAAATCAAATACGCGGCTATTAAAAATAAAATGTGGGGCTATTAACAATCAAATATGGGGCTATTAAAATAAAAAAATGGGACTGTTAAAATTAATTGTGGGGCTATTAAAATCAAACAAGAGACTATTAAAATCATATATGGTTATGTTAAACTAAAAAATGGGTCAATTAACAATAAAATATGGGCTATTATAAATCAAATATGGAGCTATTTAACATCGAATTTGGGGCTATTAAAAATTAAAAAAATATCACCTTATATCTAATGACTTCAAGTCGTTCACAAGTGCCCTTTACTTTGTATTCCACAAGGAGTTAACATCATACGGTCACGTAGTTATAATTTAACTCCTTATGAAATAGTATTTGAATATTTTATAATAACAGTTTCATGAAACAGAAATAGTTTCACAATAAAGGTGGACGACGTAACAAGGACGAATTAACGTATTGTGCGTCGTTCATGAAAATAAGAATACACTAAAGACACGTGGTTAGTATTGTAATATATCTATAAAGCTATTGTTTATCAATACAATGTTACCACCGGAAGACTGTGTGGAAATTATACGGATAGCTACTGCACTATCTTCCTGCCTAGACACATGCACACACTCCAATGACGAAACCAACTCTGTACAGTGCCACGTCAGCAGCAATGGTAAACTAAATATCCCACTGACCTGAAGCTACGGTTATATAGTATGCGACTAGAGGAACATTTTTTATCTTGTCGTTTAAGCGAATGTTTTACGTTTATCACACACGTCCCGCTTAAGCGAACGTGGTGTTGTAAAACAGATGTGCCATTTGCATGCTTACAGTATGGGGCTTCATGTATTTGCAGTTTAAGTAAAGTGTAGTGCCAAGGTGTGCAATTTAAGTAAAGTGTGCTGCTTAATATAAAACAAGCAATGTAAACAATAGAGTGCTGAAGATAAAGAACGCAATTTAATTTAAGTTTACTTCTAAACATAAAGCAAGCAGTTTAAGCAGAGGATAGTGCTAATCATAAAGCAAGCAATTTATGCAAAGTGTTGTTTTAAAATAAATCAAGCATTTGAGCAAAATGTAGTTCTAAACATAAATCAAGCAATTTAAGCAAAATGTAGTTCTAAACATAAATCAAAATATAATGTACCAAGACTGAATATTCATCTGCTAAGTGAACTAAATCTCATTTGGTAGTGTACTCAAGACGCAAAATATAGTTCTAAACATAAATCAAGCAATTTAAGCAAAGTGTTGTTCTAAACATAAATCAAGCAATTTAAGCAAAGTGTAGTGCTAAAAATAAGGCAAGCTTGTTGGGCTTTCGACTTCGCAAGACCGGGATTCGGTTGTATTTTTTTTTTTTTTAAACAAACAATGTTTGAGGCATGTCTTCCTGATGCGGGCTAGCCATAAACTGGGACCGCCATCTGGTGAATGTTCCCAGGTGAGCCATGTCTGTCCACAGAAATGAAGTCCAAGTCACTGCCTTCCACACCCCTACCCCCGCCCCTTGGTGTTTTTGTTTCTCACTTGGAGAGGGGAAGGACAGCATTGCGTGGAGGTTTTAGGTTTATCAGTGTTCTCTTCTGGGCTGACTAGACCCGCGTCAAATTTCCGGTTGAAAACTGATTTCCCCTTGAATTTATTCCAACTTCATGCAATGTTAATGGAGTTTAAATGCGAGAGGTTCGAATATATTGCACCAGGTTCTATCCCATATGGCTCTGTCTTTTTCCACAGGGCGGCCCGCCTAAAACGTCGCAAAGAGCACGAACTCCGTAGCCCAAGCGACGACCCCAAGGAGTCTCCGAGAAAATTGCACTCGTGAACTGAATGGAGGATTCTGGAATCGAACCCACAACCTTCGGAGTGAGAGGCAGGCGGCTTAACTACTTCGCCACGAATTGCCCAACCCCCCCCCCCCCCCCCGTAAATGAAGTACCATTGTATAATGATAGTACCATGGTGTAAAGGTAATACCATTGTAATAATGCTTTGGATGTGTGAAATGGTAAGGCCTCTTCATTCCTTCCATCGCCGGCTTGCCCTTCTCAAATAATTCCATGAGAATTATGATAAATCGCTTGTACCCATTTAATGAGGTTGCGTTGACCAAAGAACGGTTACTGTAGGAAAAATCAATCCAGTCACAGTTGAAGGTTGAACAAGAACCATTGCTTTTGATAAGAAACTGTAATAACCGCTATGTTACTGACGCTTAAGTAACATATAACTGAATATAGTAGTAAGTTTATAAGTGCAACAAGAACACGCAGGAAAGTGATATCGGAGAATCATTATAGCCGGCCTTCAGTGTTCAGATGGCACATGGTTGACATGAATTGATGGAGAATAATGTGTGTGTAAGTGTGTGTAAGAGTGTGTGTAAATGTGTGTGTAAGAGTAAGCAAATGCACGGAAGCGCTTCACATTTTATTGTCTCATATTGTGCATCATTTTGATTATAAACGCATATGTCTTTACACGTGTATTTTTGTGTAAGTGCCATGTATAAATGAAGTACAATTATGGATAGGCGAGGTCTGTTAAACAAGTATCGGGTCTTTGGCCGGAAAAATTATACTTACTCACCCGGAAGTCTAAAATAGTAATTCCTTTCAAAGTACTCTCCTTTGGACTGTACACACATCACCATAGTTAGAACCATTTCAGAAAGGCCTCTTTGGAAATGGAGTACAATGTGGCTATGTCTTCTCGTGATTCAAATCAAGTCAATTTCATCGACATTTTCAGCGTGGGAAACAGACAAAAAGCACAAGGAGCCATGTAGGGAGAGTAGTGAACCTGACCAACCATAGGAATATTGTGTTTGGTCAAGAAAGTGTCAGACAAATGTGACGCATAGGAATGGAACTGTGGGTAACGGGAACTTGGCAGCTCAGTTATGCAACATTCGCCCCGTCATCTCATTCAATCTGCACTTAATGGATTATGTCATAAATATCACGCTGGCCCAATTTAGTTACCATAACATTTCCTGGTATTCTTGTCAGACTGGATCGACATGGCACTCCAGATCAATTTGCAAACTTTCACTTTATGGGGATTCAAACACATGGCCAACCAGCCGGCAGCCAAGCATGCTCGCCAATACGCTATCACGGCTACCGTTGAATTGAGTTGTAGTGTACTAATATCTTTCCCCCCCCCCCCCCCCCACATATCCTTTACAGGACATCGCTGTCAACGTCAGCATTTTACTGCTGTCGTTGATTTCTTGGCAGGATTACGCTCAGTAGTTTGCCATTGTTTTCTGTGCGGCCGGCTCACTTATCCCGTAAGTTTCCAACGCAGCGAGTACCGCTTCCAATTCTCGCGCGCTGCGTTACCCTACGTGGATAAACGGAATCACGGAGAAAGTCGTACTGGAAATATTATTTACAGTAAATACAAGAGTGGTAAAAATGTGTTACTTAAGAGAGCACTTTTCGTGTAACAAAACTTTGCATTTACGCGAAAATATCATTTGTAAAATAAATAAGTGCAAGAAAACAACGTGATTTGCATCTTTAGATAAATGATGTCTGTGTACGATATCAAAAAATGCAAACCACCACATGCATGACAAGAAATACAGATAATATTCCACAACAGTTAAGGACAAGGAATCGATTGATAAAGGCAAACGTAAGGTAAAAGTGAAAATCCACTTAAATGGGAAGAACCATACAGTGTAAGTTCTTCCAGTGTATGGGCAAACGATATTGCCATGAAAGCTATGTAAAAGCAATCCATTGCTGCATGTATGTGAGAATAAGTGGAAGCTTTGTGCAAAATTAATTTTCCTTTCAATGTTATTTGATAAATAACATATGATAAAAATACAATAATACCCGTTATAGTAAGTGGCTACACATTAGAAAAATAAAGAAACAAGTTAATTGTTTGTGGCGCCAGGCTGCCCGTCTGATTATCTCTCGATCAGTCGGTAATTACATTCGTGAGATACTTTTGTATATATGCATTTAGCATGTTTGTGTACATGTATTACGTACATAGTACTTGTATACTTACGAAGTGAATGTATGTATATGCATGCCTGCCTGCCTGTCTGTCTGTCTGTGTGTATATGTGTGTGTATGTATGTGTGTATGTGTGTGTGTATGTGCGTGCGTGCGATCGCGCGCGCAGGCGCGTGTGTGTGTGTATTTAGCAAACATATACGCCATCTGAGAACGTGAAATGTCACCATACAGTTCTGTTGATCATTATGCTGAATTTGCCAGCAGTAAAATAATGTACAGAATGTTTTGTGTGTTACAGCAACACGAACAGATCTAGCAAGTTACAGAATCAATAATATTATAACATTTAGTCTATGTGCCTCGCTGCGAATGTTTATGTCGGATCTCCAGCTGGGCTGTGGGTTATCAGGTAAAGGTTGTGCCTTGATGCTGACTATAGCCGTGATATGAAGAATACTTAGCAAATGTTTAGACCGCGTCTTTATGAAGTAGGGTGACCAGTTCTCTTAATCGCTAATAGTTCCTTTAAAATGCTGACAGTTATCCGGGGCCAATCTGTTTACGTTGGATCAACACTAAAGGTGAACTGGTCTAAACAAGAGAAGTATGTCACTCCTGGGGATTGAATTTAGACCACTGTCTTTGTAGGATAGGTCGCTGATGACTATGCTATGATTGCTCCCAATTATTTGCGCTGGGGAACAAAATATGAAATGTAGATATCGTTAGTATCATGTTCCCCGGGAAGGTTAACCCGGTCAACAAATGCCCGCAGAAGTCGGATGTGTCGGCCTAACGGCGCAAAAACGCAGCTCTGCTGTAAACAGACACAACGCAATCACATCCGGAAAAAAACTCCGGATGAACGAAGAAGAAGTTAGTATCATGTTTAGATATAATCTCACAAATACCATCTCAAAAAGAGAAAAGGTCATAATCACGCTGGATCGGGAGTGTAGGAATTGGCCAGGCTGAATGGAAATTGCAATAGCTGATGCACGACAATTTGCGCCTATATGATGTAATCATCTTCACGGATGGCTCTGTACTAAGAGAGAAAAGGAGTGTCTGAGGGTTCATATCGAAAATTAATGGACAGCATGCTTCGTGTAGAGTGGAATGCTTACATTAAAAAATTTAAGCTCTGGAGTATCCGTTGGATCTTTTCCCAGAGCATGCTGGTGTGTTGCGAAACGAGCAGACGGACAAATAGGATGATCGGCACCAACGGGTGGGTTATTGGTGCAAGATAATGCAGATGGGATCAGGGCTTTGGGTATAGAGTGTATAGCGTGGAAGAACAGATAAATCATCATTACCCGGTGCCATGTTGTTGTGGTGGGTGTTTGAATGGCGGCTCGTTGTGAAAGTACAGCAATCAGACACACTTTCAGTCTGGTAGCTTACAGCTGGAGAATGACTTCACAAAACACACTCGTTTCGGTGCACCGAATAGTCTTTATTGGTAACCCACGGTGAGTCAGCTACCGACCAAGGTTGGTCCTCACTCAATGTGTGACTCTGCAAGACATCGTTTACATGCTAGGCAGTCTGTCATCGGAATCTCTACTTTCGTGTGGCCCCTGGCGTCATGATCTTAGGTGTCATCTCACGCTGTCAGCGATCTTATTCAACAAGTCAATGGAAAACGTTTACAACTTACGTCAGCTTCCTGTTCGAAAACACGATAATGAACACACACTGTGCTGGCCTTTGGTAAACACAGGTTATCAGTGTCTACCATTCACTTCACAACACTGATTTACGTTCTGTCATGCTGGAAACGAATTAAGTGCTGTTTCATACAAACTCTTTCGATAGCATAGTTGATGTTGCTTAGTAAACTTTCTTTGATGTTATCCCATCAGCTGTTCGCGTCGAACGATTCTAAAATTCAATTCGAGGCTGACTTTCCGTCACATTACGTGAATTCACGAATTGTCTCATCACGTGACCGCGTGACTGTCCGTGTTATTTCCTACCTGCTCGTGTTAATGCTACCGTGAACTGTCTTCTAGTTGTTATTTCCCGTAATTGGGATGTTAATTCTCTCCGTCTCTTGTTATTAGAGTTCATCCCTGTCAATTCTTCTGTTAACCCCTTGCAAACCTATTTTGGATCATGGCACTCGGGGAGATTGATTGGGCAGGAAGTGACCAGCGGATGTAGCCGACACTCAAAACTCCGAGTAAAGGCTTGAGAGATACATAACCAGATTGCAGCTTGTACCATTAGTATTTGGACTCTTCACTGATTGTTGAAGAGTAAGACCGAGCGCATATGGAAATGTCCCGAGTGATGAGATGTCGGTTCTTGACTCAACTCAACTGTATATTCAAGTGAAGTTGTCCGTGCTCTGGCGATTTGGTCTCACGGCATTTACAGTTTTCTTCACCAATTCACATAAGGCAATGATGAGCATTTCGTGTGGCTTTCGCAGGCACAGGAATGGAGCAATTATAGGGTGCCCAATTACAATGAAGTTGGAACTGTAAGTCTTCGACAACTACAACAACTAAACATGTTCAAACCTAACCGCAACAGATGTTTGTAATTTCATGCAGCTCTCAAACCAAGCCTGAACAACAAAGAACTTGGCGGGTGCCTTTGATTTTAGAGAAAAGAATGCTGTAGGTTGGTATGCAAGTCGCAGTCTGCGGGTATGCTGACCTTTGAGCTAATACAAAATTGAGGAATTCATGCCGACGTACAGGTACGAACATTTAATATAGTTAGTTATATCAACAGTCGGCACTGCTCTGCACTTACTGTAGCCAAGATTGTCAGGATCATCTATAGCTATCAATAATCTTCCAACCTGCTCTTATAATTACAGACGACACAGGGGTACCTTCGGGTAACTTTGGACAAACAACAAGAGCACATGAGCAATGTGAAAACCTGAGACGCAGTTCGCAAAACTCAGCTCTGAGAGTGCATGATCTTGTGGTGTTCGGTCACCTGTCGGATCATGAGCCATGAATACAAATTAACTTATTTAGTGTCAACTGATAGTAAATAGTCACATTGACTTCCTTTATGGGCAGAAGGACGATATATCGTTATACTTAGGTCATCATGTTTTATTATTATTATTATTATTATTATTATTATTATTATTATTATTATTATTATTCGTAGGATCTCCAGCAATGCCAATGCTCATGGAAAGGAAATTTACATAATAATACTTGTTCATTTGATTGTGTGCCATGTTTGATCCAAACTTGCTGTTTGTTTGACAATGAATTAGTTAATAGAAGTTTAACCTGATGAAATGAAGCCGTTGTGGTGTAGTGGATATTGCACCTGCCAGACAGTCCAATGGTCCTAGGTTCATATTCCCCTGTAGGTGAGATTTTCTCATGAATATGTTTTGCACCGTTGACCCAACCTTAAGAAACGTACCATAAACTTGTATATGAGCCCAGGCGAACTTTAAAACCCATCATATTGGATGTCTTGGGTCATGTGATGAGAAGAGAGGCGTTGGATAATATCGTGACAACTGGAAAGATCAGTGGTGAGAAAAGAGGCACCGAGAGACCAAGAGAAGTGATGCCTGATTGACTGAAACAGTGGCATGGAGGAATATCTTCAGCAGGGGTAATCCAGAGCACCAAGTATAGAGGTGTGCGGAAACACATGAACGCCTACGCCTGCTGGCAAGGGACTTTTTGATAATGACAACGATAAGGATACCAACTTACGACAACTTGGGTGGTAAAAAAAAACACGCTTGCCACTGCAGTGCTTCCGTAATACCTACCTTCTTCTTTACCCCGAAACAGTTTCCCGCTATTGTTTGTGTTGTAATAAAGTTAGTTGCGTGTCCTTTACAGGACGTGGTAGTCAACCTCAACGTTTATTTTTTTTCCTGGTTGTTTCTGATTTCTTGACAAATTTACTTCAGTAGTTTTTCATTGCTTTCTGAACGACCGGCACTCAGACCATTGTATGGAAACCAACGCAAGGCGGTCTGCTTCCAAATCGCCCGTATTCGTAATCACTTTACCACAGAGCCGCTGTGGTCCGATAGGGCCATCACATTTTGTAGGCCAGAATGCACGGAGGAACGTGTGGGCAGTCTTCCCTTCACTTTGACAAGCGACGAGCCCATGCGTCGAACCTCCGTCCGACAATGCTCATGACGTTGCCAGCGCAGTACGCTATCAACTTCGCTAGCGCGTGTGTGTAATACTTATAGCAGTACTCAAACTCTGCAACCTGTTTGTCATGTCACCAACCTCTTAGTTATGTGCATGTCCTTTCATAGGACGCTGCAATCAACCCCATCAGTTTTGGGCTATTTATGATGTACTACGCAATTCTACGTTCAGCAGCTTGTAACGGTCAACATTCATACCATCAAAATAAACGCATGACCATCTGCTTCCAAATCGCATGCGGCTAATTTCGAACCGTCGATATTGTATGTCTGGAAATTTTGAAAATGCGTTTACTACACGCCTAAACCCCATCGCCGAGACCTGCGACCTATCACTGATAAACAAACGAATATGTCGGTACTCTCCTCATGCGTTTAAGTTAAAGTTATTTGCATATGATTACAGGACGAAGCAGTCAACTCCAGCATATTTTTGCTGTTTGTGATCTCTTGGCAAGTTTACGTTCAATAGTTTGCCATTGCTTTCTGAACGGCTGGTACTCAGTCCATTTATTCATTCAGTAGCATGTCCTTTGCAGAACATCGCTCCCATAACAATCTTCCGGAAAACTTCTCGATCACAAGCAAGATGTCCCGCGTCCGATACACCCATCTGGAGATCATCCGCCACATCCTGCACCCATCTTCTCTTTGGCCTTCCTCTTCCTCTCTTCCCAGGTATATACCCCTCCATTATTGTTCTCTCCAAATCTTCATGACGTTTCAAGTGACCAAAATTTATCAATTTCTTTGTTTTATCGTCTTTAATAGCCAACCCTCTTCAATATTCAGCTCTTGAAGCATGGATGCATTTGTTCTTTTCTTTACCCAAGATATTCTTAGAACACGTCTATAACATGTATATTCAAAAGCATTTATGCGCTGTTCAGATTGTTTAGTAAGTGTCCAGGTCTCACAGGCGTATGTTGCAATGGGAAAGATGCGTGCTCTTAAATATCTAATTTTTGTAATTCTATATGTCCCATTCCATAATGTATTCAGTTGTTTTAGTCTTTGAAGAGCGATTGACAGTCGTCGTTTAATTTCTTTCATTGTGTCACCGTTGTTGGTAATCAATGACCCAAGATATTCAAAATTGTCCACCACCTCCAATCTTTCCTCATTAACATATATTTCTTTCTCCATAGTACTTTTATTGTTACGAAACAGATACATGAGCCTCGAATTCGGACTGACTTATTTGGACATCGACCTTGGAACGTTAAAGGACTTTTGAGATTTGGAACATGGAATGTACGGACACTATATTGAGCTGGAGCGGCCGAAAATTAACCCGGGAGCTGGTTGAGTATAAAATGGATATAACAGCAATTCAAGAAATAAGGTGGCCAGGAGAGGGTACTTTAGAGAAAAATGGAATGATTATAATATATGCAGGAAATACCCAAAATAAACATGAATTAGGAACAGGATTTGTCATCAAAAAGAGTTATGGGGGAACGTTCTAAACTTTAAAGCTGTTAATGGTAGGATTACTAAATTACGAATAAAAGGTAAATGGAAAAATATAACGATGATTAATGTACATGCACCTACAGAAGAGAAAGAAGATGATGTTAAAGAAGGCTTTTATAATGATCTGGAAGATGTCATAGAAGAAACCCCCAAACAGGACATCCTGATTGTGCTGGGAGACTTCAATGCAAAAATAGGTGGAGAGCAAACTAATAAAAAAGAGGCCGGTATGGAAAGCCTACATACAACTTCAAATGATAATGGATGGAGAGTCATCAACCTAGCACAGTGGTTCACAACCTTTTTTGGCCCATTCCCCCCTTCACCATATTTTCAGAACGCCATTCCCCCCCCCCCTTTCCTATCAAAAATTTGGCCCGTTCCCCCCTTCACCGTATTTTCAGAACGTCAATCCCCCCCCCCTTTCATATTTCCTGTCTAAAAATCCCCTCACCCCTACACAGTATACGTAAAAGTGGAAGGCAAATGTAATAGCATATACTAAAACAAGTCTAGACCTCCACATATAACATGATTTGTGGGTCTACTTACTTTATAAAATGAATTTTAGAAGGACGAGACATACATAACTGTAAAGTATGAAGGGAAAAACTATGTCAAGTAATCGGTTCTTGTATTAACAAGATCTTGAAATGGTCTTCATTCCCCCCCCCCTGGAAACCATGAAATTCCCCCCGGGGGGAGGGGGATTCCCCACCGGTTGAGAACCACTGACCTAGCAGAAGCCAAAGGACTGCAGATCAGCAGTACCAGACTGCAAAGAAAGGATATACATAAACAAACTTGGAAATCATGTGACAAGAGAACCTATAATCAAATAGATCACATTTTAATTAACAACAAAAATGCATCAAACATACAACAAGTTAGAATATGAAATGGAAACAAATAGGTATTTTAAATTCCTGCGAGAAAAAACGAACTAAACATCAACAAACGTTGCACATACCTTACAAGGAGATCCACGTGTCGCGAAATACAGGTGAAAAATCCGAAATCAGAAGCACTCAATAAATATAAAAATGAATAATAAAATAAGATAAAATACACAAAAACGCATACAATACGACACACAGACGTTTCGATTCTCAGAATCTTTGTCAATGACAACACAGCTAACAACGAGATACAGCAAACGAAAGACCACAATACACTAACACACGATCTATAACTTAGCTATGTGAGGCCGAAAAGGTGACTTGGCCAGCTGCGGAGGCTCTTGTAAAAATGGGTTGCCAAAAAGGATTTGAGTAGCCAAAAATAATGTGAACAGTCTGCTATGAAAATATAGGAAAGTGAGGACAATTAAGTCTAGATATGGGGATTGGGGGGGGGGGGGGAAACAGCATAGTAATAGATGGTGTGAACAATAGGGGAAGATGCCACAGTTATACTGTAGCGTCCACAACCGTATTAATTCCGGCTGGGTGGATGCATCCCAGATTGTTGATTAGCTGGCATTCAATTTTAAGTCTGACGCAGCTATTGGAGAAGCAGGGTTTTAATGCGGTGACACATGCATCGTCGGCCCCATTATGGTTGGAGGAATTGAAATGGTTGGGGACAGGTTTGTCAGCGCCCTGATTGATGTCCCTGAGGTGTTCCCTGAAACGATCCGCAAGACGTCTGCCCGTTTGGCCAATGTATTTCATGTCACATCGTGTTGCAGATGATAACATAAATCAGATTGCGGGATGTGCAAGTGAAAGAATCTTTCAAGGTGAAGGTACCTCGGAGAAATGCAATCTCTGGTGTCTGAACAACGTATGGGCATGTCAGACAGTTCCTACGATGGCATTCGAATGTGCCCACGGATGAAGTAACCGTGGGGAGGCGACTATTGCACAAGGTGGTCTCTGAGGCTCTGGTTACGGCGGAAAATTACCCTGGGCCATTGGAGAATACCTCACGAGTGGTCGGATCGGATTCCAAGATGGACCAGTGTCTCAGGAAAATTTGCTTGATGGCATAGGCATGTGGATGGAAGGTGAGGAATAAGCTGGGTTCATTGTTCGGAGATCGCGTATGCCTTCGCGAGGGACATTTCCCGCGAGACCTGGGTTATGCGGCAGAAAGCTGTCGACAAGACGTCCTCTGGGTAGGACCGTCTGCGGGAAAAGTCCAGCATTTCGTGGGCTCTCTCATCCCACCCCAAAAGCTGCAAAGATTCCATCCCATATTCCCAGCTACTCCGCCTTCGTCGTATCTGTCAGGACGATAATGACTTCCTCGAGAGAGCCCACGAAATGCTGGACTTTTTCCGCAGACTGTCCTACCCAGAGGACGTCTTGTCGACAGCTTTCTGCCGCATAACCCAGGTCTCGCGGGAAATGTCCCTCGCCAAGCATACGCGACCTCCGAACAATGAACCCAAGCTTATCCTCACCTTCCATCCACATGCCTATGCCATCAAGCAATAATTTTCCTTAGACACTGGTCCATCTTGGAATCCGATCCTACCACTCGTGAGGTATTCTCCAATGGCCCCAGGGTAATTTTCCGCCGTAACCAGAGCCTCAGAGACCACCTTGTGCATAGTCGCCTCCCCACGGTTACTTCATCCGTGGGCACATTCGAATGCCATCGTATGAACTGTCTGACATGCCCATACGTTGTTCAGACACCAGAGATTGCATTCCCCGAGGTACCTTCACCTTGAAAGATTCTTTCACTTACACATCCCGCAATCTGATTTATGTTATCATCTGCAAACGATGTGACATGAAATACATTGGCCAAACGGCAGACGTCTTGCGGATCGTTCAGGGAACACCTCAGGGACATCAATCAGGGCGCTGACAAACCTGTCCCAACCATTTCAATTCCTCCAACCATAATGGAGCCGACGATGCATGGCACCGCATTAAAACCCTGCTTCCCCAATAGCTGCGTCAGACTTAAATTGAACCCAGCTAATCAACAATCGGGATGCATCCACCCAGCCGGAATTAATACGGTTGTGGACGCTACAGTATAACGTGGGATCTTCCCCCAAATTTTTCACACCATCTATTACTATGGTTTCCCCCCCCCCCCCCCATCCCCATATCTAGACTTAATTGTCCTCACTTTCCTATATTTTCATAGCAGACTGTTTCACTATTTTTGGCTACTCAAATCCTTTTTGGCAAAATTTTTACAAGCGCCTCCGCAGCTGGCCAAGTCACCTTTTCGGCCCACATGGCTAAGTTAAGATCGTGTGTTAGTGTATTGTGGTCTTTCGTTTGCTGTTTCCCTTGTACTGTGTTGTCATTGACAAAGATCTGAGAATCAAAAGTCTGTGTGTCGTATTGTATGCGTTCGTGTGTATTTTATCTATTTTATTATTCATTTTTATTTATTGAGTACTTCTGATTTCGGATTTTTAAACCCGTATTCGCGACACGTGGATCTCCTTGTAAGGTATGTGCAACGTTTGTTGATGTTTTGTTGTTTTTTTTTTCGCAGGATTTTTTATACCTATTAGTTTCCATTTAAAGTTATATCCTGCCTGCAGCCGCTGCTTTTTCTCTCTATTCCCAAAAATTAGAAGCTATAGAGGAGTTGAGTGCACAGCAACCACTACTCGTTGGGAAAAATTTTAAAAAACTTAAGAGAGCTTTCTATGCTAAAAAACAAGGTTATACCCCAAAATATAACAGAGAAAAAGTACAAAAAATTTCAGCAAAGAGAAATTTTCAGATGAAATAAAATGTAAATTGAAATTCTACAAACCCGTTGGAGGTAAACGTTGAACCCAAATGGCAAAATCAAGAATACAATTTAAACTACCGCAGAAAATTGTCTCGGTGTGTTAACCACGCAAAAAAAGAAAGATGGTTCAATCCAAAATGGAAGAAGCAGTCATAGGAAAAAGAATGCCAGACAGCTATGGCTAAATGACATCAACAACATTCAAAAGGGAAGAGCAAATAGAAATGAATGTAAAAAAACCTACAAAATGTTCGACTGCAGAAGCGAGAATATATGAGTAATATAATCAAAGATATGGAAATAGTCACCAAAAAACGAACCAAAATTTTTTTTTAAAAACGAAGTCAATGAAACGAGGGCACCAACACAACACATATGGTTTAAAAGACAAAAATGGGAATATGATAAATCCCAATGAGGAAATGTGAAACACAGGGAAAAGAATACTTTGTTGAATACAAAATTTGTGAAGCCCCAAAGTAACACTTTCCTACATTAGGAGGTTCAAACTGTGAACCAAATTGAAAAACCTGCATTTGAAGAAATCCATATGTTCACACGACTTAAAACAATAAGGAAACTGTGGCTGATGGAATTGCTGCTGAATTTATAAAGGCGGTGCCATGCATTACATCTAAAGCTATACGAACTAATAATAAAATCTGGAGGACTGAAGAATTACCAGACTGGAAAGAGTCATTATTGATGCTATCTTTAAGAAGGAGACAAGTTCCAGTTGGAAAAAATAGAGGAATATCACTACTGTCCAAAAGCTATAAAACTATCCTCAGTACTACTAAATAGACTAAAACCATATTAAGAATACATATTAGGTGACTACCAGGCGGGTTTTTAGACAAACAGATCAACAATAGATCAGATATTTATCTTACGACACATAGCCGAGAAAAATTGGGAATATAAAAGAGATCTCCATAACATTTTTGTGGGTTTTAAAAAGGCTTATGATAGTGTCCATAGGAATAGTCTATGGAATGCTATGCAGGAATTTGGAATACCAAGGAAGTTAATCAACATGACCAGACTATGCATGGAAGATACTTATAATATAGTAACATATAAGGCAGGAAATCAGACCCTTTCCAAATAACATCTGGCTTGAAACAGGGTGATGCACTATCGCTGCTACTCTTCAATCTGGCTCTAGAGAAAGTTGTAAGGAAGGTAAAGGAGGAATGTGATATTGGAGGAACATCCAAGCTGCTTGGTTATGCAGATAATATAGATATTATAGGGGAAAATTAACAAAAGACATTGGAAATATTGACTCACTTAAAGGAAAAAGCCCAACAGGTTATCAACCAAGATAAGACATAATATATGGTAATTTCAAGAGAAGGAATGGCTAAAAACTCTGGCCACATACAAATAGATAATATGACCATTAAAAGAACGGAAACATACAAATACCTGGGTACAATCTTCAACTGCTCCAACATCATAAGGGAAGAAATACAAACTAGAATCAACTCTGGAAATAAGATATACTATGCACTACAACATCTACTAAAATCAAAGGCGCTATCTCATAACACCAAGATCACAATATACAAAACACTGATCAGACCAGTTGTGCTGTATGGCTCTGAAACCTGGAGTACAACGAAAGGAGACGAAGCCTTGCTACAAATCTTTGAGAACAAAGTTTTAAGACGCATCTTTGGACCCATTAGGGATACAGAAAGTGGAGAGTGGAAAAGAAGAAGCAACAAAGACATTTATGATCTGTTTAAGTCCCCGCTAATCACTGGTATCATGAAGGCTAATAGACTATAATGGCTGGGGCATATAGGAAGAATGGAAGATAATAGGGAAACAAAACTCACTTACACTCAGGAAATAAATGACCATAGACCCCGAGGTAGACCAAGAAGACTGTGGGGAGATAATATATACACAGACTTATAAGCACTTGGAATCAGCGACTGGCAAGAGAAGGTCAACCAGAGAGACGAATGGAGACGGATTGTATCTGCAGCAAAGAACCTCAATGGCTCGGAACGCTGAAGAAGAAGAAGAAGAAGAAGAAGATAGTACTTTTATCTGTATGCATTATCTTTGTTTTTGTTATGTTAAGATATAAGTTGTGATTTTCACTATTTCTTTGGGTTGATGTTATTAAGTTTTCTATACCATTCTGTGATGTGGATAGTAATACTGTATCATCAGCATATAGAATCTCTGGTATGTCATGACCACCGATATTTAGGGCATCATATAGCTCCTTGGTTATATCATCTCTGATATTTCTCATTATATTTTAGGCGTACAGGTTAAACACAAAGGGTGACAGCACATAGCCCTGATGGACACCTTGCTTGATGTCAAACCAATCTGATGTCTCGCCATCTATTCTAACTGCTGCTTGTTGGTCTATACAGAGCATTTTTATGAGTTGTACCACATGTAATGCCGGTCTCCCTGGTCTAGAGGTTACACGACTTTCTCCGTAATCCCGTATACTCTCGTAAGTAACGTGATGTGCGTGAGAATTGGTAGCGGTTCCCTTCGCGTCGGTAACTTAGGGGGTATGTGAGCCGGTCGCTCAGAAAGCAATGGCAAACTACTGAGCGTAATCTTGCCAAGAAATCAACAATCAGCTGAAAGATGCTGATGTTGACAGCGATGTCCTGTAAAGGGATATGCGAAAAAAAAAACTACATGTAATGGAAAGCCCATATTCCTCATGATTTCCCAAAGCGTCTGATGTTGTACACAGTAAAATGCCTTTGAATAATCCACAAAACATGAGAATAGGTTTACATTAAATTCTCTGCACTTCTCTATTGTGAAACACATGTTGAGTATGTGATCTCTTGTTCCTCTTCCTTGTCTAAATCCAGCTTGAACCACGTTAATTTCTTCTTCCATTTTCTTACGATGTCTTCCCATTATGATTTTTAGTAGAATTTTACTTGCATGACTGATCAGGGCAACAGTTCTATAGTTAGTGCTTAATTTCAGGTTGCCCGTTGTTAATATTGGGATGAAGATAGTTCTCTTCCAATATTTTGGCCATATACCATATTTCCATATCTTTTAACATAATGCGTGATAGATTTGTATGCTTTCTTCTCCTCCTGCTTTAATTAGTTCAGCTGGTATCTCATCACATCCTGGTGATTTACCATTCTTCAGGTTCTTTATTGCCCATGCAAGTTCATCTAATGAGGGTTCAGGTTCTGTTTCTGCTGTCATTGGTTCATGTATATCATTCATATTCTCACAGTCATTCATATCATACATTCCACTGCAGTATTACTGCCATCTTTCTAGAATGTGTCTAGATTCTGTTAAGGTATTTCCTAATTTGTCACAGATAACATTTAATTGAGGTAGAACATTTCTTGTCAATAACTTTATTTCTTTGAACATTTCGTAATCTCTTCCATTTTTATGATATAGCTCTATTTTAATACAACAATCTTGTATATATTGGTTTGTGTCCTTTCTTGTGTTCTTTCTCATTTCTCGTGTTAAATAAAGATGTATACTTCATCCTACTGTTTTCGGTTTCTCCTTTCTGTTTCAGTTCCCTTCGTTGTTTTATTAATTCTAACGTGCATGGTGTAATCTATGGCCTATGTTGCTTACTCCTGGTCGGAATTAAATCTTTGGCTGCTGTTATCAAGATATCTCCAGCTTGTATTGCCAGTTCATCAGGTGTCATTTCCTCTTGTACGGACATTAAGCCCCAAAACGGTTCCTAACTTCTACGTTGTATGCACCTAGTATTTTTGTGAGATCAAAACGAAGTGGCCTTGGTCCTCGGGTAAGCTTTTTGAGTTTTAATTTCAGATCTGCTTCTATTAACTGATGATCTGTATCACAGTCTGCACTCTGTAAGGTTTTTGCAGATGTTATGATTGATCTCCATCTTCTTTGTATTAAAATATAATCTATTTGATTTTTGGTAATACTGTCCGGGGACTTCCATGTGAAGAGTATTCTTGGGTGCTGTTTAAAATGTGTATTGGCTATCGTTAACTCATTTTCAGTGCACAATTCAATTAATTTATCATCTGCATCTTATTATTAATCATATATATATTATTTATCATCTTATTTTAGATATTATTTATCATCTTATCATCTGCGTTCTGCGCAGACTTCAAGTTCTAGGAGATCAAGTCTACCCCGAATCACAGTGTGGCTTTCGACAGAACCGGTCTACCATTGATATGATATTCTCATTGCGACAAATGCAGGAAAAATGCCGTGAACAGAATCAACCACTGTTTATTGCCTTCATCGACCTCACAAAAGCATTTGATCTGGTCAGTCGTAAGGGTCTGTTCAAGGCACTAAAGAAGATTGGCTGCCAGCCAACTCTTCTGTCTATTGTGGAATCATTCCACTCAGGCACGAGGGGTATAATCAAGTTTGATGGTGCAACTTCTGAAGAGTTTGAAATCAAGAGTGGAGTTAAGCAAGGTTGTGTACTAGCTCCCACCCTCTTTGGAATATTTTTCACTTCTGCTGAAATATGCCTTTCGTGATCAGGATGGTGGTATATACATTCACTCACACTCAGATGGCGGCCTCTACAATGCTCAGAGATTAAAGGCTAAGACCAAAATTAGGAGGGTGCTGATCAGAGAGTTGCTTTTTGCAGATGATGCTGCAGTTACGACCCACTCTGAGGAATAATTACAATGTCTACTATCTGCATTCTTCCAATGCTTGTTCTGAATTTGGTCAACTTACTCACACCAAGAGAAACGTTTAAATAGCTTTCATATGCGGTGTCTGAGAAGAATTCTTGGTATTAAGTGGCAAGACAAAATCACAAATACTGAAGTATTGAAAAAATCAGGTTGTGTGAAGGTTTATTCCATGCTCAGTCTTCGGAGACTTATATGGATAGGACAATAGGAGCATGGATAATGGTAGAATACCATAGGACATCTTTTTTGGTGAATTACAGATGGGTAAGAGATCTCAGGGTCGGCCTCTACTAGGATACAAAGATGTGTGTAAGCGGGACATGATTGATACAGGCATTGATAATGCACATTGGGAGCAAGTCGCCGCTGAACGTGTTGCATGGAGGGCAAACATCAGAAATGGAATAAAGACAAAGGAGAAAATTATTGCAGAGCGTGTGAGACGTAAGATGGTGCATGATGGTGGAAATGACCACGTATTCACTATGCACCCACTGTGAACAAACATTTACAGCGCGAATTGGCCTTATAAGTCACATTCGCTACTGCCATGGGTAAAAGTTATTATGCCTTTTTGAAGCACAAACTATCATCTCAAGACGGCAAGGTGCCAATGATATCATCTGCATCATTTCTATCTCCCAATCCAAATTTTCCTAA
>JACEFZ010013362.1:0-10000 GCA_014155875.1 Cepaea nemoralis
TCAAGATAGATCGTGTGGCTCATAGGGGTCCATAACATTTGGTTAGCTTGCGTAGCAGCCGAAATAAACTGGTTCCCCGATCTGATAAGATAGATCGTGGGAAGCCAAAGCGAGAAAATATGTGCAATACATTTGCACATCTTTGGAGGTGATGTATTTTAGTGGAATTGCTTCGATCCACCTGGTACATAGGTCCACGAGAGTCAGTAATAACGGTTTCCTTTGTTTGACACCTGATTCAGGGGTCCAACAATATCGACCGCTACACACTCAAATGGTCCTGGTTGCTAATAATGACCGTTGAACTTCGGCTGTCACATGTTTTCCCTTTCGTACAAGATGTTGACAAATAGTACAAGAACGACAGAAAGATTTTATGTCCGAACAGAATTTCGGCCAGTAAACATGTGATAGAACTCTGGCTCGCGTCTTATCATACGCCAAATGTCCAGCAAACGTGACTCATGTGCGATTTTAAGCACATTTTGTCGGTAGGTTACAGGTAACGCCGTCTGCTGAAATTCATGGTTTATTATTTGTATAATAACGCATGAGAATTCCATTAAATTTTCTAAAGTACCAAGATGCATTCTTAGTCACTTTCGCTCTTTCACCCAAAAGTTTAAATATGGTGTAATTGTATGGTCGGTGCTTTGTGACTCGATAAACTTCTGTCGAGTAGTGTTTGGTTTCTGCACCACTTGGTGTTAATAGCTGTAGCATTTCATTTTGTAAGTCAGTATAGTTTGTTTCTGTATCTGACCTTGTTACAGCGTTAGCTACATGTGTATCTTTCCAGGCTTTTATGTCGTCGTCTGTACATTCTTTCAATGCATCTAAACATCCCAAAATAAGATCCGTACATGGATCTTGGAGGATATCGCACGTAAATGTGCCGGTAAGGAACTGGGTATTGATATGCGCTTTTGCCAGTGGATATTTCTCGATGGTTCCAGGGAAAGTACGGCATTTGACAAATTCACCCGTATAATCTTCAGGTCTAGCAAGTTCTCTCCTTAACCCAAGTAGAGTGCTGCCGCTATCAACTAAGCATTGGCATGGTTGTCCATTGACCAGTCCATCGTAGAACTTAAGTTTACCTCTGGAGGCACACGCTGCGTTAGCATCTTCATTTGAACATGGTATTATATGCCCACATTCTAATTTCCCATCCGCATGAAATTGATGGCATACTTTACATTTCTTAAAGTCTAAAATATCAGTTACTGATGATACTCTCTGACATTCATTCGTTGGCAATACATTGACAAGTTCGGGATCTATGTCACTCTCATCGTCTGATGATGTATCGATGAGGGCTGCGTTGTTTGCCTTCATTCTCTGTCTCCAAAGATATTTATTACTATAATGACCATAACTTGAACAAAAATAACATTTTACAGCACGTTTAAACGATGATCTTCTGCTTTCTTGCTTCTTTAACACTTGTTCTAGGTGTGACGGATATGTGGGGTTCTTATCACACATCGAATAAGTTGGGTGAAAAAGATTGCAATAATTACATCGAGGTGGTTTCTGATATGGTTTGTCCTTCTTACTGTAGTCTTTCTGTTTGTAGGATCTATCAGGACTCTATTTGCAAAAGCTGTAATTTCTGTGTCATGTGATGTAGTTTTAAATATGTCCCGATTAGAGGAAAAGTAAGCTGACCCCCGTTTCTCTAATTGTTGAATGGAATCAATATCTGACTGTTGTAAGAATTTAGCAAAAGGGGTAGGCACTGTAGAAACAACTTTATCCATTACCATTAGCTCTTCTAGTTTTTCATAGTTGTTACCTACTTTAGCCGCCTTAGTCCATTTTTTAAATGTACTTTGCACGTTAGAAATGTAGTCTAGGAACGTTTCAGTTGCTTTTGGTTTAATCTGTGAGAATTGAATTTGGTAACCAGTAGCGTCCAAAAGAAAATTTTGCATTATCCTATCGTGTATGTACTGGTAATTGTTTCTAAGATCTGTAGGTAAGGTTTCTATTACTTTTAAAGGCTCCCCACTCAGGTTCCTCATGTAAATCATTGCCCAATCCTCTAAAGGTATTTTCTGTGTTTTTAGTTGGAACTCTATATTTTCAGTCCCTGCGCTGATTGAATCACCTACAGTGTATGGTTTGATAAGGCCCTTGTACTTACTAAATGTGTTCTGTTCTTCTTGGCTCTTTTGTTTGCTAGAGACTATTTGTATGTTAGAATCTACCTCCATTTCCTTCATCTTTAGTTTAGTTTCTGATTCTACCTGTATCTGCTTTTGTTTGGTGGCTTCCTCTGCTTGTTTGTTAGCAAGTTCTACGTCTAACTGTTTTTGTTTGATAATTTGATCTGACTCCTATTGTTTGTGTTTGGTAATTTGATCTAATTCTAACTGCTTCTGTTTGGTAGCTTGATCGGACTCTAATTGTTTCTGTTTGGTAGCCTCCTCGATCTCTTTCATTTCTTTTTGATGTTGCCTTTCTAATGCTCTTTCATCTCTGTCAAGAGCAGCTTTTCTTTCTGTTTCTTCTTTCTGTAGAGCTCTTTCTTCTTTATACTTTTGGTCCGCCCATTTTTCTAGCTTATCTCCAGTGTGGCCCATGGCGATACCCGCCTGGATACATTCATTTAGTGACGCCATTTTGTGGCGTAATGTTAATTCAAAATGATAATACAATAATTTGCACAGAATAGTTTACAATGATGTGTTAGTAAATGTACATCTTTCGCTGGAAAAGAAGATGCATGATTAAGTTAGAGCATATCAAAATATTCGGAAAATATACTCATCTAATTTGT
Organism: Cepaea nemoralis; assembly: GCA_014155875.1. NCBI lineage: Eukaryota > Metazoa > Mollusca > Gastropoda > Stylommatophora > Helicidae > Cepaea > Cepaea nemoralis. The sequence goes on from JACEFZ010013362.1 coordinate 2,786, forward strand.
TGGACAGTACAGTACTTGGGATGTTCCACCGCAGTCTTTCACACTACACACTGGTTTGATTTGATACCACACGGGCTACGTTCTGGTTAGTAGAGCAGCAAACATTAGACACACGCTTAAGCTGTAAATACAAGCTCACAATTCATCATATTCTATCAAATATTTCATATTTCATCAAGTTGTTAATATAATCTCCTATTTCATGCGACTGGTAAATGAGAATGTGCTAAATAGTGATAAATGGTATTAATGATGAATGATATGATCGTCTGAATGATTGTTAGATGATAAATGAGATGATTAGTCGTATGGCCGTCAATGTCGTCTTGTCTTCTCCGTTTGACTCTAGCGTACCTTCGTTCTAGGCTGCAGTTCGTCGCTAATCTATTTACTAATTTCGTAGAATGGTGACATTGATGGCTGTATCACACGCAATGAAATGTACACGGTGGTTACGATGTTAACGTTCACTGATGATTTTATACATTTCAATTGCTTTTAATATAATACCACAATTTCTAAATATTATTGGTAGAATTTCACACTTTACCGATGTAATTCGACTCAATTGTGGTTCATACTCCACAAATTGGTGATCGTATAATTCACCACAAGGAAAAAATTAATTTATAGCATGTATCACAACAAATTTGCATTACTTTGCAATATATCACACATCAATAATGTTGAAACGTGCATTGAATTAATTCTGGTATAGAATTTTGTAATATCAATCGATCGCTAGCGTTCGTTCAGTGGTTTATCATACCACTTGCATGTTGGCGTTAACTGCTCGTTGAATATTACTACAACTGCCTGCTATGACTGCTCAGAAACGTTCACTGAAATCTGACAGTAATTGTACTGCTGGCGTTCGTTCAATGTGTTCTGACACCAATTCAGGGTCTACTGGTGTTTATTCCTTGTGTTCTGACACTAATTCGCCGCTGGCGTTGATTCTTAGACCATTCTGACACCAATTCGGAGTCTAGCCTGTCAGCGACCTGTGCGCTGCAGCTTTTCAAGACTTCGCTACTTTCGCACTGCACGAAATAACAATTCATGACATTTGCGAAAGGAATGCAATTTATTCAGAGCCGACATTTGAATGGCTCTACGAGCGTTAGGTTTCATCATTGTTACACAATATAAATACATCAACGTGATGATAGATGATGCTAGCATTACACAATCTAAATGAACAGCCCTATGTTTGCCTATGGCCTAGAAAGCTATCGTATTGGTAAATGATACGTCCGCTCTCTCTACCGTCTCCACTCAGTCTGTCCTGCAATACATTGCGTGGACACGCACGGACACTTTACTCTCCATGTAGTCGCTCTTATTGCGTGCCTGGTCTTGCCAGCACGCCGGCTGGTTAGTTCGAGTAACCTGGCATATCACGGTTACTCGCAAGGACCAGCAACCCAATTGCTTGGGGGAAGCCCTCGCTCATCTGTACTCGTTGACCTCTGGTCTGACACAAATGTGTCTCCCTGTGAGGTTATTAATAGTACTCGGTGCCTCTCTTCTGTCCGGTGTCTCCCTACTAGCCTAGTGTTAACTCATTACTTCTGTACGCCCTTATTGGTGATGCCGACAGTCGCTGGTAGTCTCCCTTGGGATTTTTACATGTAGTGTTTCATTTTGACGTTTATAATTTTGCTTATTTGCAGTCGGTTTTGTTACTGCATTAATGTTGAAATGAATTTGTTCCCACATTTCAATGTCTTTGTTGGAACAGTTTTTAACATCGGGAAAAATTTCCCACAATTAAATCCGCTTAAGGGTTATCTAGAACTGCACAAATTACCCGCCTGACATGAAAGGTGTATGGATTTCTACCATTGACAAGGGGTATTTCTCTACGTTGCCTGCTAATGTGCGAAAGGTAATGACTTTTCCCGTATAGTCAGTCTTCTGTACAAATGTTTTTCTTATCGCATTAAGGGTCGCGCCGCTATCGAGGATTCGGCAGGGCTGATCGTTAACGAACCCATTGTGAAATTCAAGTTTGCCTTTAGATGACAAGGCGGCATTAACATTATCATGTGCAACCGGGATGGCATGGCCGCACTCTAGAATCCCATCTGTTTGGAATCTATTACAAGTGGTACAATCATCATAATTAAATATGTCAATGGCTTCTAAAGTATTTACATCTTGATGTTGACTTTCACTCTCGCTTTCATTCTCACTGACTGAAGTTGTGTCAATCAGAGCAGCATTTATATTCTTTAACATATGAAGACCGTCACAATCTGAGGAGTAATGTCCCCACGTTCGACAAAAATAACATTTAACTGCTCTCCTGTACTCACTACGTTTCGTTCTTTCCTTCTTAACCATCATTTCAAGGTGAGATTGATAGTTCGGATTTTTATCGAACATAGCGTATTGGTCATGTGATAATTTGCAGTATGTGCACGATAAAGGCTTTGCTTGTGGTCTATTTTTGTAATTGATGATTTTTACTGTTTAACGTTCACAGCAGCTGCCACATCGTTCTGATTAGCGTTTAAAGTAAATATATCTCTAGTGAAAAATGCAGCCCCTTTCGTTCTAATTGCTGAATATTTTGGCAATAACTTTGCTGTAAAAACTTTGCAAAGGATGTAAGTACTGATATTATAATCTTATTCATGACCATCAGGTCTTTTAGTTTATCAAAACTCTGATAAACTTTGGCTGCGCTAATCAATTTACTAAAGGTATCTTGTACAATTGACACGTAATCTATAATGTTTGAGTTAGCTTTTGGGCATAATTTGGAGAATTGCACCTGATATCCAGCAGCATCAAGAAGAAAATGTTGCATTATTGTATGTTTGATATACTCATAATCTGTTCTTAATTCCTGGGGTATAGTTTCTATAACTTTTAATGGCTCAAGTGCTAAGCTACGCATGTATATGATGGTCCAGTTTACTTTGAGGAATTTCATGATATCGCATTAGTGTCTCGAAATTATATGTCCAAGCTGATACGTTGTCTCCATGAGAAAAAGGGTTTAACAATTCCCTGAAACTTTTTGAAATTTTGCTCCTCTTCTTTACTTTTTAATTTATTACTTGAAATCCGTATCTGCGAATCGATTTCAAATTGTTTTACTCTCATTTGGGTTTTAGCCTCAATTTTCTTAGCCTCTAAATCTAATTCTTTCTGTCTCGTGGCTGCTACTCAATTTCTAACTTTTTGTTAGCTGCTTCAATTTCTAGCTGTTTGTTAGCTGCTTCCATTTCTAACCTTTTCTGTTCACGTTCTTGCATTCTTTCCTCCCTTAGTAAGTTCTCTGCATGTTTCTTCTCACTCCATTCCGCATGTTTATCACTTGTGGTCCCTAATTTTTCCTCTAATTCGATGCACTTTTCTAAAGTAGATATTTTACATTGTCAATCATAGTATTTGTACACAAAACAGTTATCTCCCTTGCAAAGAAATTTGCATACAGAAACAGATTATTTTTCTTTCTAGTATTATTATAAAACAGTTATCAAATTTACATACATGAAAAGAGATTTAGCGCTCGTCAAAAGAAATAAAGTACAACTTAGCTGATTTCAAGGGGAGTTGCTCTACCACTATTGTTCACTTCTGTACTTGATGTTTTGATCGTCTGGTATACACACTTGCTTTTTACAAAATTACAATTCATGTAGTGGGAAAAGAAAAACATTAGTATCGTCGTGTATATCGGTCTTATGTCCTGTAATGAGAGAGAGAATGATGAATATACTAGTTTTAGCGTGAAGTGTTGATTGCAATTTGTTTGTTTAATGTGCTAGTAAATAACTGTAGAAACTATTGGATTGTCGTAGTTGTGTGGTGTGTAGGCTTGTATATTTACTTGGCTACTCCAAGAACAGTCAAAAATTTTATCTGTCTAACTGTTTGAGAGTGTCGTCAAAATGGATCGGCCCTCACAATTGTCTACTATGTTTTAACTGTCTTTGGGTGTCACCAAAACGGATTGTCCCCCATGTTAGCCTGTCAACGACTCTAGGAGTTTACATAGTAGGTTCAGACAGGCTGATGGTGCGAGTACAGATGAGGCATGAAAATATGAATGTAATATGACATTATTTAGTGGTGATACATTATAAATATTACGGTCATAAATACCACAGCAAATATACACGCTCCATAATACGCTCTCGCAGCCGTTCGCAAAATACTCTTGCACAACTATCAAGAAAATGCGCACACGGGTATAGCACGATCACTGGAACGATCAATGACAATATCAATGAGACGATCAGTGGCATGATAAACCTCACGAACAATGACACGATCACAGGCACGATCACTGGCACGACCAATACCACGATGATTGGCACGATTAATGGCACGATTACTTTGAAGATCAATGGCATGAATAATAGAACAATCACTGGCACTATAATGTTAGCCTGTCAACGACTCTAGGAGTTTACATAGTGGGTTCAGACAGGCTGATGGTGCGAGTACAGATGAGGCATGAAAATATGAATGTGATATGACATTATTTAGTGGTGATACATCATAAATATTACGGTCATAAATACCACAGCAAATATACACTCTCGAAAATACGCTCTCGCACCGTTCGCAAAATACTCTTGCACAACTATCAAGAAAATGCGCACACGGGTATAGCACGATCACTGGAACGATCAATGACAATATCAATGAGACGATCAGTGGCGTGATAAACCTCAAGAACAATAACACGATCACAGGCACGATCACTGGCACGACCAATACCACGATGATTGGCACGATCAATGGCATGATTACATTGAAGATCAATGGCATGAATAATGGAACAATCACTGGAATTTTCAATGACCCGATCAATGACCAGATCAATATAAGGACCAATGACACTATAAGTTTCACGATCAACGACACGATCAAGTGCACGATCACTTTCAAAATCAATAGCACAATTACGGGCACGATCACTTGCACGTTGAATTGCCAGAATAATGGCACAAACGCAGGCAAGATGTCACGATCAATGGCACGATAAATGGTACGATCGATGGCACAATCAATGGTACGATCGATAACACGATTAATGGCAGGATCAGTATTACGTCTCATGGCACAATAAAAGGTACGATCTCTGGTACAGATCAATGGTACAATCAACGATACGATCAATGACACACACACACACACACACACACACACATATATATATATATATATATATATATATATATATATATATATATATATATATATATATATATGCAAACATACATACATACACACATCATTGGCACCTTGCCGTCTTGACAGACGATAGTTTGTGCTTTAAAAAGGCATAATAACTTTTAACTATGGCGGTAGCGAGTGTGACTGATAAGGCCAATTTGCGCTGTAAATGTCCGTTCACAGTGGGTGCATCTGAACACGTGGTCATTTCCACCATCATGCACCATCTTACGTCTCAAACGCTTGGTGTGTGACTTTTCTGCAATAATTTTCTCCTTTGACTTTATTCCATTTCTGATATTTGCCCTCCATGCAACACGTTCAGCGGCGACTTGCTCCCAATGTGCATTATCAATGCCTGTATCAATCATGTCCCGCTTACACACATCTTTGTATCGTAGTAGAGGCCGACCCTGAGATCTCTTACCCATCTGTAATTCACCAAAAAAGATATCCTTTGGTATTCTACCATCATCCATCCTCCTAAGATGTCCTATCCATCTAAGTCTACGAAGACTGAGCATGGAATAAACTGTCACACAACCTGATCTTTCCAATACTTCAGTATTTGTGATTTTGTCTTGCCACTTAATACCAAGAATTCTTCGCAAACACCGCATATGAAAGCTGTTTAAATTGTTCTCTTGGTGTGAGTAAGTTGTCCAGGTTTCACTGCCATAGAGAAGAGTACTAAGGACACAGGCTTGATAGACAAGGACTTTTGTTTTGGCAGTAAGCTTCCTGTTCTCCCAGACTCTTTTTCTTAACCTGTTCATTGTTGTTGCTGCCTTACCAATCCGGATGTTGATTTCCTGATCTAGGGATAATTTGCTATTAACCACTGATCCTAGATATGTAAAATGGTCTACTATCTCTAGTTCAGCGTCGTCAATAAAGATTGATGGTACCCCATGTGCACCTTGTGACATAATCTGTGTCTTCTTTTTGCTAATTGTTAAACCAAATTCAGAACAAGCATTGGAGAATGCAGATAGTAGACATTGCAATTCTTCCTCAGAGTGGGTCGTAACTGCAGCATCATCTGCAAAAAGCAACTCTCTGATCAGTACCCTCCTAATTTTGGTCTTAGCCTTCAATCTCTGAGCATTGTAGAGGCCGCCATCTGAGCGTGAGTGAATGTATATACCACCATCCTGATCACGAAATGCATATTTCAGTAGAAGTGAAAAGTATATTCCAAAGAGGGTGGGAGCTAGTACACAACCTTGCTTAACTCCACTCTTGATTTCAAATTCTTCAGAAGTTGCACCATCAAACTTGATTATACCCTTCATGCCTGTGTGGAACGATTCCACAATGGACAGAAGAGTTGGTGGGCAGCCAATCTTCTTTAGTGCCTTGAACAGACCCTCACGACTGACCAAATCAAATGCCTTTGTGAGGTCGATGAAGGCAATAAACAGTGGTTGATTCTGTTCACGGCATTTTTCTTGCATTTGTCGCAATGAGAATATCATATCAGTGGTAGACCGGTTCTGTCGAAAGCCACACTGTGATTCGGGGTAGACTTGATCTCCTAGGACTTGAAGTCTGCGCAGAACAATTCTGGCAAATACTTTTCCAACAATACACAGAAGTGAGATACCCCTATAGTTGTTGCAGTCGCTCCGATCGCCCTTGTTCTTGTACAGTGTTATGATGCTTGAATCTTTGAAATCCTGTGGGACTTGTCCTTCACGCCAGCATAGCTCTATTAGCTGGTGGATCTGTATAGTGAGTGTGTCTTGCCCACTCCTGATAACCTCTATTGGAATCCCATCCTTACCTGGAGCCTTGCCAGATGCAAGTTCATTTATAGCACACTTAACTTCTGTTATGGTGGGAAGTGTGTCCAGGTGGTCAAGAGTTGGTAGAGCCTCTATGGCGTTGAGGGCATCATCCGCTAGTTTGGTCTCACTTGAGTAAAGCTCCAAATAGTGCTCTACCCATCTGTCCATCTGCCGTTTCTTGTCAGTGATGATTTCTCCAGTCAAGGTTTTCAATGGTGCACTT
>JACEFZ010013363.1:0-167500 GCA_014155875.1 Cepaea nemoralis
AGGGGATTTTACCAGGATGGGGTTGGAAATTAAAATTTTTTCGTTTTTCTTTTCCCAAACCCCCCAATACCACTAAACAATAGAGTCTGGGAGAAAGACATTTTAACATAAAGTTTCGGGGAATAATTTTTGTCTAGAGAACCCCCTTTGAACATGAATTCTCGTGGAAAAATTTTATTTACAGTAAAGAAGTACTTTAAAACATTTTGTGGTGACAGTCTATGAAAATGGATTGAAAAAATGTGAGACCTGTGACATTAAAACCTAATTCTCACAGTAACAGTGACCCGTACTTTTTGAGTTAAAAAGGGACTGTAGTTTTTACAGTGATTGATAGATCCATGTTTAAAAGGTTATACAATAACTTTTTTTTGGTGGTTTCATGCATCTAGAGCCCCAGGGACCCAAAGTCAACTTCGGGGAAGAAGGGGACGCATAAAGGGTGAGGTTTTCACGAAATAAGCTATCAGTTGTGGTGTACCCTTGCTATGATGACCATTGATTTGGGGTCCTGAGTAGTATTTTGATTTTCCAGAAATATTAGAACCAAAATTTCTGGGGGTAATGGGGGGAAAATTTTATTTTTATGAAGGAAATAGGGAAAAAATTTTTCGACTGGGTAAAATTTTTGGCGGCGTGTGGGAAGGGTTTTTTTTTGGGGGGGAGGGCGAGTGTGAAAGTAATTAAGGTAAAAGTTTTTTATTTGGGTTTGGGTTTCCCGAAACGGGAAAAGAGGGGTGTAAAGGGGGAAAGGGGTTTTTTTGGGTTACGTGGGGTAATTATAGGGGTAGTGATGTAAAAAACAAGGGTGTGGGTCGTGGTTTCTACTAGGGGTTTTGGATATATGGGGGTTTAGTATATGAATTGTTCACTATGCATGGTGAGTAATGCATAAACAAGGGTGTAGGGTCGTGGTTTCTACTCAGGGTTGGGTTATGGTGGTTACGTATATGAATGTTTTTTTTTATGCGTGGTGTAGTGATGTTTTTAAAAAAGGGGTGTGAGTTATATCGCCCGAAGTAAGAGGTGAGATGGTTACATCATCTGAACAGGGTGATAGTAGTGTCTAAGTAAAGGGTTTAAAGGGTGGTATTTTTCACTATCATCATTAAAAAGGGGAAATTTTAAAAAAGGTTATAAGGGGTCTTTTGATGGTAAGGGGTATTAGTGTCAAGTAGGGTGATTTTTAGGGGGGGGAAAAATTAAAAAGAGGTGTTCGCGTTACACACTGGTAAACCCATGGTCAAGCAAGGGCCCCCAAAGAAAGGGTAAACGTAGTAAAGAAAGGGAAATTTTTTGGGGAAAAAAATTTTTTTTGTAATGATAGGGTGAGATTAAAGAGTGGTAAATTAGGGGTCAAGCAGTGGTCAAGAAAAAGGAAAATGTTTGGGAAAATTGGTCGTAGCGACATGGTAATGCTTAAAGGATGGAAAATTAGTGGTCAAGTAGTGGTCAAGTAGTGGTCAAGCAGTGGTCAAGCGGGTTTAAGTGGGAACATTTTGGGGAAAATTTTTAAAGGGAAAAAGTGATTGTAATGATATGGGGGTGTTTAAAAAATGGAAAATTTGTGGTCAAGCAGGGGTCAAGTGGTAAAGTGAAAACGTTTTAGCAAAAGTAGTTGTAGCGACATGGTGATGCTTAAAGGTGGAAAATTTAAGTGGTCAAGTAGTGGTCAAGTAGTGGTCAAGTGGTCGAGTGAACACTTAAATTTAGGGGGAACGATGTGCCTAAGATTTGGTAGTGATTAAAGTGATCGATGACGTGGTCAAGCAGGGGTTTAAAGAGTCAAGAAAGGGGAAATTGTAGGGGAAAGTACTATAATCCCAATGGTGGTGGGTAAAGTGGGGAAAGAATCAATAGTAGGAAAATAGTACTCCCAATATTAGGCGACAAGAATATTGTTAAAACAAAGTCCCAAACTAAAATACACACACATCTCCTAGCATTACTACTGTCATCACAAAAAACAACCACACACAACACACACACACAACCACACAGACAGACAGTCATACACACAAATGAACACAAATAGAACCAGACATCAACTACACACATACACACTTGATACACTTGTACGTACAGACATACACATAAAGACAGACAAGCACAAAGACACACCCCATACTATTACTACTGTCATCACAACTATACACAAGTACACACCCATAATCAATTACACAAATACACACCTACAAACAAAAACACACAAAGACACAGACACACGTACACACATACAGATACAGAAGTACAGACAAACCATACTATTACTACTGTCACAACAACAGCTATACACAAGTACACACCCATAATCAAAGACACAAAGAGGGTCACCACACACATACAAACACAAAGGCACCATGCCACAGACAACCCATACCATTACTACTGTCATCACAACTATATACACACGTGTACACACATACAAGCACAAAGTCAACCACACACACCCATAAACATCCACTCAAGTACAGACACAGGAAAACAAAGAAGCAAACAAGGACAGACACACTCACCCATAATCAATTACACAAATACACACCTACAAACACAAAGACAACCACACACAGACACATTTGTACATACAGACATACACATAAAGATAGACAAGCACAAAGACAAACCATACCATTACTACTGTCACAACAACAGCTATACACAACTACACACACACTCACCCATACACAAGAACATTCAAAGACAAACACAAAGACAGCCAAGTACACACACACATACACACCCATCGCCTAGGATTACTACTGTCATCACAACTATACTCAAGTACAGACACACCCATCGCCTAGCATTACTACTGTCATCACAACTATATACAACCACGTACAGACACGCGTACAACAACAAAGACAGACACAAAACACATACAGACACCCATACACACTTGATACACTTGTACATACAGGACACATAAGTACACAAAAAACAAAGACACACCCAAAACATTACTACTGGTACCTCAACCAGTACAGATACACTTACCCATAAGACTAAACTATACAAACCACATACCCCCTTTTGGTAAAGAACGCGGATGTCCGAGACAGCCCCTACGTCATTACCGCCATGTGCAAAAGTCATTAAGTGGTAGCATGAGTCATCGGTTGTGGGAAGCAGGCGGGCGGCGTGAGAATAGCTTGTCTTCGAAAACTCCCACATCAGCTATGTAGGGTCGTGTGCAGAACCAGTGTATAAAATAGACGGCGTCTCTTGTGAGCTCAGTACCAGTTCACGACTGACTTGGGTATCTACAGAGTTATGTTTGTGAAACCCGCTGTTGTAAGTCGCTTAGTGTAGTAAGCAGATATTGTTCACGTACTGACTTGGCTAGCTACAGCAGTGAAATAGGTTGGTGTGAGCCTAATTCGTGTCGTCGGCATCTGATAAAACAGTGAAACATATATTGTATACATCAGAACTTTTTGGTGTTGTAAGAAAGCGAAAGTGTGTCTTATGACCAGTTTATCAATATGACCACCAGATCTACTTTCACGTGTTCAGTGTGCGACAAAGCCTATTGTTATAACTATAATCTTAATCGTCACATTCGGACCATTCACGGTACGAAACCACACTTATGTCATATCTGTGGACAACTTTTCAACAGAAAAGGCAATCTACAAAGACACATGCGAACACAGCATCACCCACCTATGAATACAACAAACACTACAACACCAGAGACGACAGCACCACCGGTATATTTACACCAGCCTCGTAGTCTAACGCAAGTACCAGACTGCCACCAGTGTAGCTTCAATGATAACCGTACCCGCTACAATGGGAACATTCACAATGATTATCCCTGTCAGGTACGTGACAATCTATACAATTCGAACCTACAACGTTACTTACATCACCAGACATCACGAGAAAGGACGACACCCTTAGACACCCTGGCAACACGTCCACTCATAGTAGCAGAAGATATCCAACCAAATGATAGAGACAGCTTGGCAGCCCTTAAGGCGTACTGCAAGGACCTCTCGATTATGCTACCCAATCAAATGGTAGTATTAGAAAAAAGTGTCGACCACCGCTACCGGGTGGTTTTGGTATGATAAAAAGAAGTATTCAGATATCTTGTATGAAGGATCAACTCTCATACATGTCTTTATTCTGGATCCGAAACAAATAAGGTATGTGTGATGACTTCAACAACACAGTGTTTTTTGATAGTCAATCAGCAGAGCCCAGAAGAATGAAGATCACTAAACCAGAACTTTTTGGTTTTTCACTAATCATGTATGTCATTGATTTTTTCTTATATATCTAAACTGTTTTTCACTAATCCTGTATGTCATTGATTTTTTTCTTATGATATATATCTGAACTGTTTTTCACTAATCATGTATGTCATTGATTTTTGTCTTATGATATATCACTAAACTGTTTTTCACTAATCATGTATGTCATTGATTTTTGTCTTATGATATATCACTAGACTGTTTTGATGAATATGTTGTGAAACACACATATTTTGGTGATACAAATATTGAAATCAAGATTTTTGTTTTGTTGATTTTCTTTAGTGGTTTGTGTGCATGATGTTGTCTTGATGAAACAGAGCTTACATTAGCAGACATGAACAAAGTTGGGGGAAAGTTATGGCAAATACAGAAATATTTCAGGCAAATGTATGAAAACTAGGAGTTAACCAAAGGTGAAAAGGCCAAAATATGAAATGTCTCGGCCAAATTTATGAAAAGTATGACAATATGATTACCAAATGGGAAGAGACTTTCAATCAAATTATAAATATTTCAACTAAACTTATAAAAACTAGGAAAATTTGTCAACCAAAAGGGAAAAGGTCAACCAAATACTGAAATATCTCAGCCAAAACTTATAAAAATATCATCAATTCTTATAAAAAATAGAAAAATGCGTCAGACAAATCGAAAAACGTTGGCCAAATACAGATATAACTCGAACAAACTTATAAAAAGATAGGAAAAAATATTACCCAACACAACTAAAATGTTGACCAAAGTTATAAATAGCACATCCAAACTTATGAACAGTAGGAAACTTTGTTAACATTATAAAAGTATGAATATTTGTCAAACAAAGCGAACCAAGTAGAGACATATTTCAATCAAACTTATAAACGTGTCATCCAAAGTGATAAAAACTAGAAAATCTATCAATCAGTCTAAGAAATAGCTATGGAAAAGTAAGAACTATGTCGACCAAACTAAGGCAAAGGTGTTACCAAAATTATGAAAAATATAACTTCTGTAGTTATCTCATACGTGTCTTGAACTTTTATCTGAAAACCCGTTATCAATGTCACCACTTTCTCGATTTTACATTACCGAAACCTCCAACTTCACCGTATCTGCTACAGAAACCCTTATACAGACTAAGCACTCATCTCTCCACACTCTTGGTTTCTTTCTTACACAAACTGGTCACATCAACAAGAACTTCAAATCTCCATTGTACACGTGGTCCATTGAAACAGACATAACAACATTTATGGTAAGGTCGTGTATGGTTCCAACTAGTATAGTTTCTGTATCATCTAGGTATTCATCATCACGGAACCATTTCCCATGGCTGCCAGCTTCAACTTTCCATACCACAATGTCTGCTACACTATCCTTTCATTGTTCCAGCTTTCAACAATACAACGGTTTTTTCTCGAAGTCTGCCTAAATAGCATTTCTTAGGGTGTCCACTCCTAGCGCACTTTACCATTTCACATCTGCAATAACGACAAGTCTGCAAGCAACCACCACTGTCTGTTATAAACTCGGCCTTTCTTAAAAACACGCCTACCATTAGTGAACTCATGAATACCAGCTACCACATCTTCTAACCGACTTTCAATGTTTCATAACAAATAACACTAACATTCGTTTTGATTACAGAACAATATAATTTCTGGTGACTAGGCAGATTTTCCAACCTAATGGAGGTAAAGCATCTGTCCCCCTAACCTACTAAGCGCTATTCTAGACAACGAATACGGTCATCGATCAGCACCCCTAAGAAGAACTTGAAAAAAACAACAGAGATTGGGTTCCTGAGACGAATTATCTGAATTCGTTGGACTACCACAGTAATTAATGATGAACGCCTAAGGAAAGTAGAGCATTATATACACCAAACACAACAAACTTTCTGTAAGAGACATAGACACACACCACTGTTAGAAAGCGAAAAAGTTAAATTTTAATTAACACTTAAAAATAATAAATCGCAATTTTATTGCGCAAAATGTAAGCTCGATATAGTCCTATATATAACCTATACCTATACCTATACTTAGTCTATATCTATATATTAAGTGAAGCGAAATAAAATTGCGATTTATTGTTTTTAAGTGTTAATTAAAATTTAACTTTTTCGCTTTCTAACAGTGGTGTGTGTCTATGTCTCTTACAGAAAGAGTTTGTTGTGTTTGGTGAATCGGTAGGGTTAGGGTTAGGGGTTAGGTTAGGGTTAAATGACGTATAATTAGGGTTAGGGTTAGTAAGAAAGAGTTTGTTGTGTTTGGTGTATATAATGCTCTACTTTCCTTAGGCGTTCATCATTAATTACTGTGGTAGTCCAACGAATTCAGATAATTCGTCTCAGGAACCCAATCTCTGTTGTTTTTTTCAAGTACTTCTTAGGGGTGCTGATCGATGACCGTATTTGTTGTCTAGAATAGCGCTTAGTAGGTTAGGGGGACAGATGCTTTACCTCCATTAGGTTGGAAAATCTGCCTAGTCACCAGAAATTATATTGTTCTGTAATCAAAACGAATGTTAGTGTTATTTGTTATGAAACATTGAAAGTCGGTTAGAAGATATGGTAGCTGGTATTCATGAGTTCACTAATGGTAGGCGTGTTTTTAAGAAAGGCCGAGTTTATAACAGACAGTGGTGGTTGCTTGCAGACTTGTCGTTATTGCAGATGTGAAATGGTAAAGTGCGCTAGGAGTGGACACCCTAAGAAATGCTAATTTTAGGCAGACTTCGAGAAAAAACCGTTGTATTGTTGAAAGCTGGAACAATGAAAGGATAGTGTAGCAGACATTGTGGTATGGAAAGTTGAAGCTGGCAGCCATGGGAAATGGTTCCGTGATGATGAATACCTAGATGATACAGAAACTATACTAGTTGGAACCATACACGACCTTACCATAAATGTTGTTATGTCTGTTTCAATGAACCACGTGTACAATGGAGATTTGAAGTTCTTGTTGATGTGACCAGTTTGTGTTAGAAAGAAACCAAGAGTGTGGAGAGATGAGTGCTTAGTCTGTATAAGGGTTTCTGTAGCAGATACGGTGAAGTTGGAGGTTTCGGTAATGTAAAATCGAGAAAGTGGTGACATTGATAACGGGTTTTCAGATAAAAGTTCAAGACACGTATGAGATAACTACAGAAGTTATATTTTTCATAATTTTGGTAACACCTTTGCCCTAGTTTGGTCGACATAGTTCTTACTTTTCCATAGCTATTTCTTAGACTGATTGATAGATTTTCCTAATTTTTATCACTTTGGATGACACGTTTATAAGTTTGATTGAAATATGTCTCTACTTGGTTCGCTTTGTTTGACAAATATTCATACTTTTTATAATGTTAACAAAGTTTCCTACTGTTCATAAGTTTGGATGTGCTATTTATAACTTTGGTCAACATTTTAGTTGTGTTGGGTAATATTTTTTCCTATCTTTTTATAAGTTTGTTCGAGTTATATCTGTATTTGGCCAACGTTTTTCGATTTGTCTGACGCATTTTTCTATTTTTTATAAGAATTGATGATATTTTTATAAGTTTTGGCTGAGATATTTCAGTATTTGGTTGACCTTTTCCCTTTTGGTTGACAAATTTTCCTAGTTTTTATAAGTTTAGTTGAAATATTTATAAATTTGATTGAAAGTCTCTTCCCATTTGGTAATCATATTGTCATACTTTTCATAAATTTGGCCGAGACATTTCATATTTTGGCCTTTTCACCTTTGGTTAACTCCTAGTTTTCATACATTTGCCTGAAATATTTCTGTATTTGCCATAACTTTCCCCCCAACTTTGTTCATGTCTGCTAATGTAAGCTCTGTTTCATCAAGACAACATCATGCACACAAACCACTAAAGAAAATCAACAAAACAAAAATCTTGATTTCAATATTTTTATCACCAAAATATGTGTGTTCACAACATATTCATCAAAACAGTCTAGTGATATATCATAAGACAAAAATCAATGACATACATGATTAGTGAAAAACAGTTTAGTGATATATCATAAGACAAAAATCAATGACATACATGATTAGTGAAAAACAGTTTAGATATATATCATAAGAAAAAAAATCAATGACATACAGGATTAGTGAAAAACAGTTTAGATATATAAGAAAAAATCAATGACATACATGATTAGTGAAAAACAGTTTAGATATATATCATAAGAAAAAAATCAATGACATACATGATTAGTGAAAAACCAAAAAGTTCTGGTTTAGTGATCTTCATTCTTCTGGGCTCTGCTGATTGACTATCAAAAAACACTGTTGTTGTTGAAGTCATCACACATACCTTATTTGTTTCGGATCCAGAATAAAGACATGTATGAGAGTTGATCCTTCATACAAGATATCTGAATACTTCTTTTTATCATACCAAAACCACCCGGTAGCGGTGGTCGACACTTTTTTCTAATACTACCATTTGATTGGGTAGCATAATCGAGAGGTCCTTGCAGTACGCCTTAAGGGCTGCCAAGCTGTCTCTATCATTTGGTTGGATATCCTCTGCTACTATGAGTGGACGTGTTGCCAGGGTGTCTAAGGGTGTCGTCCTTTCTCGTGATGTCTGGTGATGTAAGTAACGTTGTAGGTTCGAATTGTATAGATTGTCACGTACCTGACAGGGATAATCATTGTGAATGTTCCCATTGTAGCGGGTACGGTTATTATTGAAGCTACACTGGTGGCAGTCTGGTACTTGCGTTAGACTACGAGGCTGGTGTAAATATACAGGTGGTGCTGTCGTCTCTGGTGTTGTAGTGTTTGTTGTATTCATAGGTGGGTGATGCTGTGTTCGCATGTGTCTTTGTAGATTGCCTTTTCTGTTGAAAAGTTGTCCACAGATATGACATAAGTGTGGTTTCGTACCGTGAATGGTCCGAATGTGACGATTAAGATTATAGTTATAACAATAGGCTTTGTCGCACACTGAACACGTGAAAGTAGATCTGGTGGTCATATTGATAAACTGGTCATAAGACACACTTTCGCTTTCTTACAACACCAAAAAGTTCTGATGTATACAATATATGTTTCACTGTTTTATCAGATGCCGACGACACGAATAGGCTCACACCAACCTATTTCACTGCTGTAGCTAGCCAAGTCAGTACGTGAACAATATCTGCTTACTACACTAAGCGACTTACAACAGCGGGTTTCACAAACATAACTCTGTAGATACCCAAGTCAGTCCGTGAACTGGTACTGAGCTCACAAGAGACGCCGTCTATTTTATACACTGGTTCTGCACACGACCCTACATAGCTGATGTGGGAGTTTTCGAAGACAAGCTATTCTCACGCCGCCCGCCTGCTTCCCACAAACCGATGACTCATGCTACCACTTAATGACTTTTGCACATGGCGGTAATGACGTAGGGGCTGTCTCGGACATCCGCGTTCTTTACCAAAAGGGGGTATGTGGTTTGTATAGTTTAGTCTTATGGGTAAGTGTATCTGTACTGGTTGAGGTACCAGTAGTAATGTTTTGGGTGTGTCTTTGTTTTTTTGTGTACTTATGTGTCTGTATGTACAAGTGTATCAAGTGTGTATGGGTGTCTGTATGTGTTTTGTGTCTGTCTTTGTTGTTGTACGCGTGTCTGTACGTGGTTGTATATAGTTGTGATGACAGTAGTAATGCTAGGCGATGGGTGTGTCTGTACTTGAGTATAGTTGTGATGACAGTAGTAATCCTAGGCGATGGGTGTGTATGTGTGTGTGTGTGTACTTGGCTGTCTTTGTGTTTGTCTTTGAATGTTCTTGTGTATGGGTGAGTGTGTGTGTAGTTGTGTATAGCTGTTGTTGTGACAGTAGTAATGGTATGGTTTGTCTTTGTGCTTGTCTATCTTTATGTGTATGTCTGTATGTACAAATGTGTCTGTGTGTGGTTGTCTTTGTGTTTGTAGGTGTGTATTTGTGTAATTGATTATGGGTGAGTGTGTCTGTCCTTGTTTGCTTCTTTGTTTTCCTGTGTCTGAACTTGAGTGGATGTTTATGGGTGTGTGTGGTTGACTTTGTGCTTGTATGTGTGTACACGTGTGTATATAGTTGTGATGACAGTAGTAATGGTATGGGTTGTCTGTGTATGGTTGCCTTTGTGTTTGTATGTGTGTGTGTGACCCTCTTTGTGTCTTTGATTATGGGTGTGTACTTGTGTATAGCTGTTGTTGTGACAGTAGTAATAGTATGGTTTGTCTGTACTTCTGTATCTGTATGTGTGTACGTGTGTCTGTGTCTTTGTGTGTTTTTGTTTGTAGGTGTGTATTTGTGTAATTGATTATGGGTGTGTACTTGTGTATAGTTGTGATGACAGTAGTAATAGTATGGGTGTGTCTTTGTGCTTGTCTGTCTTTATGTGTATGTCTGTACGTACAAGTGTATCAAGTGTGTATGTGTGTAGTTGATGTCTGGTTCTATTTGTGTTCATGTGTGTGTATGTCTGTCTGTCTGTGTGTGTGTGTGTGTGTGTGTGTGTGGTTGTTGTTGTGATGACAGTAGTAATGCTAGGAGATGTGTGTGTATTTGAGTTTGTACTTTGTTCAACAATATTCTTGTCGCCTAATATTGGTAGTACTATTATCACTACTATTGATTCTTCCTCACTTTACCCACCACCATTGCATTATAGTACTTTCCCCTACAATTTCCTTACTTGACTACTTGACCACTGCTTGACCACGTCATCGATCACTTTAATCACTACCATAATCTTAGGCACATCGTCCTCTACAATTTAAGTGTTCACTCGACCACTTGACCACTACTTGACCACTACTTGACCACTAATTTACCACCCTTTAAGCATCACCATGTCGCTACAACTACTTTCCGCTAAAATTTATTCACTTGACCACTGCTTGACCACTAATTTACCACCATTTAATTATCACCATATCATTACAATCACTTTTCCCTAAAATTTCCCTAAAATTTTCCTCACTTAACCACCACTTGACCACTACTTGACCACTACTTGACCACTACTTGATCACTAATTTACCACCCTTTAAGCATCACCATGTCGCTACAACTACTTTCCGCTAAAATTTATTCACTTGACCACTTGACCACTGCTTGACCACTGCTTGACCACTAATTTACCATTCTTTAATCACCACCATATCATTACAATCACTTTTCCCTAAAATTTCCCTAAAATGTTCCTCACTTAAACACCGCTTGACCACTGCTTGAACACTCCGTGACCACTACTTGACCACTAATTTACCATCCTTTAAGCATTACCATGTCGCTACGACCAATTTTCCCTAAAATTTTCCTTACTTGACCACTGCTTGACCACTGCTTGACCCCTAATTTACCACTCTTTAATCATCACCATATCATTACAACCACTTTTCCCTAAAATTTCCTTACTTGACTACGTGACCCTTACTTGACCATTGCTTGACCACTGGTTGACCAGTGTGTAACTGCGAACACCTCTTATTATATTTATGACCACCCCTATATCACTCCTACTTGATCACTAATACCCCTTACCATCAAATGACACCCATTATAACTTTATAAGATTTCCTTTGTAATGATGATAGTGAATATACCACCCTTTACCTTCACTTAGACACTACTATCACCCTGTTCAGATGATAGTAACCATCTACACCTCTTACTTCGTCGAGTATAACTCACACCCTTGTTTATACATCACTACACCACGCATACTAATACATTCATATACGTAACCACCATATACCCAACCCATGAGTAGAAACCACGACCCATCACACCCTTGTTTATGCATTACTCACCATGCATAGTGAACACATTCATATACGTAACCACCATATATCCAACCCATGAGTAGAAACCACGACCCATCACACCCTTGTTTATACATCACTACCCATACTAATATACCCTACGTAACCAAAATAACTTTCCCCTTCACACCCTCTCTTTCCAGTACAGAACCAACCAACTAAAAATACTTTTACCTTAATTACTTTCACACTCGCCATCACCCGAAAAATAACCGTTCCCACACGCCGCCAAAAATTTTACCGAGTCGACAATTTTCCCATATTTCCTTCATAAAACTATTTCCCTCCATTACCCTCCAGATTCTGGTTGCATAATATGTGTCTGGAAACCTCAATATACTACTCAGGAGCCCAAGTCAGATGGTCATCATAGCAAGGGTACACCACAGCATGATAGCTTAGTACGTGAACACCTCACCGATTGATGCGTCTCTTCTTCCAGACGTTGACTTTCTCCGGGATCCACTGGGTCTACTAGATGCATGATCCACCAAAAAATAGTTATTGTATAACCTTAATCATGGATCTATCAATCACTGTAAAGACTACAGTCCCTATAACTCAAATAAGTACGGATCACTGTACCGTGAGAATTAGGTTTTAATGTCACAGGTCTCACATTTGTTCTAATCCATGTTCATAGACTGTCACACACAAACTGTTCTAAAGTACTTCTTCACTGTACTAAATTATTCCACGAGAACTTCATGTTCAAGGTTCTTCTCTAGACAAACTTATTCCACGAGAACTTCATGTTAAAATGTCTTTCTCTAGACTCTATTGTTCAGTGGTATGTGGTGAAGAAACGAGTATCACCCATCCTGGGTAAATCCCTATTGTAAATGAATCGTTTATAATGTCTTACTCCACTGAGCCAGTTTCGCATGGACCCTCTGGATCCTAGGCCTAGCATAAACAGTGCTGATTGTACTTTCTTCTGGGTATTTATTCATCATATAAACATAAAATGAATGTTCTTTTGATGTTCTTCTAAATGAGAGTTGACCTCCATCAAACCCAGTGTAGAGCTTCCTCATAGACGTAGGGGAACCTGTTAGAGAAAGGGACCACATCTGGTGAAGGCCGCCTGATACTAATCCCTACTAGCTGAATGTAGGCCTACTGCCTTGCTCAGAGAGTTATCAGTGAACTAAACTCTGTCAAGGATCAGAGTGGCTCATCCATTAAATATGAATCAGGTTAAGACAAGGAAAGATCAATAACGGAGTGCAGAACCCCAGTGGGCAACCCACTGAAAGATCCCACTATTGGACACTTTCCCCACCTCTCAACCAATTCCTAATCTCTCCAAATATCACCCTGCTACACTATTCACACTAGCAGAGCTAATCATCACTTCACTACTCTAGCTAGTTTTACCAAGGCAACTGCTTATATTAATTAGACTTAAATATTCTATCAATTCTACCTTAGGCAATACCGCATCATTCCTGGATGGCCTCTACACTTTGCCATAAAGACACATGTTATTTAATTTTTAGTTAATCTAACACTGTAGAGCTCTCCGAACTTCATAACTGCGGTAACAAAACACATCAATCCTAGTTCAATTTCCCTGGCCACACTAATGTACACAAGTATTGTATCTGTCAAGAGCTGGGAGTGTTCCAGTGAAGTCTTTGATGTCACGCAGGTGTCCCCCAAGGGCACTAACTATTTTCCAGAAATCTTATGTCCCCTTGATTTAATCAATGCAAAAGTGATTCCCCTTGTTGCAACTTCCAAAACAAGGTAGCCAGTTCCTGCATTCTCCCAACAACGGGTTTCAATAACAAGCCGCCAATTCGTTTGATGTTGGAGAATTCTCAATGACAGACGGGACTGTTTCATCTCCCGAGTTGGGCAATTCTACTTGGATCCGACTTATTTTTTCTGTATTTGTTAAAAACAATTGTGGCCATGAAAACATGCCGTGAATCAGACTGTCTGTATTATCATCATCTGGTTAATCCACAGTAATTTCATGACACCATCTTCCTCGCTCAACTGAAATGCTAAGGGTTTTCTAGTTCTCACGGAAAGAGGTAATGGTTTGGCCGGAACACAGTACATTTTCACGAGTAAATTAAACGGTGTAACTGTCCGTGTTCAATTAAACAACATAGTCCATTTTTTTTTCTCGACACACAGAAGGTGTGAGTGTCCTAAATCAACAACAAAGTGGGTGCGAAAGTTCCTTTCCGTCTGGGAGTACGAATGTCCATCCTTTACACACAGGGGGAGTGAATGTTCATAACTAATAACAGAGGGGGTGCGAAAGTTCATAAGCCTGCAGGTGTTGGCATGGGGGAAAAACATGAAGTGGTAATGAAAGAAGCCCAGAGGCGTTTATCTTTCTGGAGTTGATGTCCGGACAATGGGGAGATCAGTGATGGTTAAGGGGGAGAATCACTCTTCCCGTAGTGGAAAAGCATATTTTCCTCCTGCCCTGAGAAATATGACCCTCCTATTTCCAGTAATCATAATTTATAAAAATATCCCATCTTCATTTTATAAAAATATCCAATTTTTATTCAAACAAAGACCATGTCTGCTCAAGAAAGAAACCACGGTGCCAAACAATCATTATGAATGTTCCATCATGGATTTATAATACACAACACCACCATAATAACAACAGCATAACTGCCAACACATCTGGTTAGGTTAGGGCATTTCTGTAGACTGCCCCTCAACATACAATATCTCCCCGGCAATTTATAATCTTCCTCATTAGCATATATTATGTTAATAGAAGATGGCTGTGTCTCTTCCAAAGAGAATATCAGAATTTTGCGGCGAACATGACGTAACTCCTACATAGGCGTGCTGTTGACAATTCTACATTGGCATCGTCAAGGGGGAAGTAACTTGCAGTTATCTCCAGTGATGAAAGGGGGAATAATCTTGACAGCTCAGGCCTTGTAGAAACTTAAGGGGAACGATTTAAAACAAGAAATTAACTCTCTCAGTGGTCGCCCCTTTTCGTAGCCCCAAGATCAAACGACATATGTTGAATGTCAGCTATATTTAGATGTTGTTGTCAACTCCAACCTTTGCCACGTGTTTGGTGTATATAATGCTCTACTTTCCTTAGGCGTTCATCATTAATTACTGTGGTAGTCCAACGAATTCAGATAATTCGTCTCAGGAACCCAATCTCTGTTGTTTTTTCAAGTTCTTCTTAGGGGTGCTGATCGATGACCGTATTCGTTGTCTAGAATAGCGCTTAGTAGGTTAGGGGGACAGATGCTTTACCTCCGTTAGGTTGGAAAATCTGCCTAGTACCAGAAATTATATTGTTCTGTAATCAAAACGAATGTTAGTGTTATTTGTTATGAAACATTGAAAGTCGGTTAGAAGATGTGGTAGCTGGTATTCATGAGTTCACTAATGGTAGGCGTGTTTTTAAGAAAGGCCGAGTTTATAACAGACAGTGGTGGTTGCTTGCAGACTTGTCGTTATTGCAGATGTGAAATGGTAAAGTGCGCTAGGAGTGGACACCCTAAGAAATGCTATTTTAGGCAGACTTCGAGAAAAAACCGTTGTATTGTTGAAAGCTGGAACAATGAAAGGATAGTGTAGCAGACATTGTGGTATGGAAAGTTGAAGCTGGCAGCCATGGGAAATGGTTCCGTGATGATGAATACCTAGATGATACAGAAACTATACTAGTTGGAACCATACACGACCTTACCATAAATGTTGTTATGTCTGTTTCAATGGACCACGTGTACAATGGAGATTTGAAGTTCTTGTTGATGTGACCAGTTTGTGTTAGAAAGAAACCAAGAGTGTGGAGAGATGAGTGCTTAGTCTGTATAAGGGTTTCTGTAGCAGATACGGTGAAGTTGGAGGTTTCGGTAATGTAAAATCGAGAAAGTGGTGACATTGATAACGGGTTTTCAGATAAAAGTTCAAGACACGTATGAGATAACTACAGAAGTTATATTTTTCATAATTTTGGTAACACCTTTGCCTTAGTTTTGTCGACATAGATCTTACTTTTCCATAGCTATTTCTTAGACTGATTGATAGATTTTCCTAGTTTTTATCACTTTGGATGACACGTTTATAAGTTTGATTGAAATATGTCTCTACTTGGTTCGCTTTGTTTGACAAATATTCATACTTTTTATAATGTTAACAAAGTTTCCTACTGTTCATAAGTTTGGATGTGCTATTTATAACTTTGGTCAACATTTTAGTTGTGTTGGGTAATATTTTTTTCCTATCTTTTTATAAGTTTGTTCGAGTTATATCTGTATTTGGCCAACGTTTTTCGATTTGTCTGACGCATTTTTCTATTTTTTATAAGAATTGATGATATTTTTATAAGTTTTGGTTGAGATATTTCAGTATTTGGTTGACCTTTTCCCTTTTGGTTGACAAATTTTCCTAGTTTTTATAAGTTTAGTTGAAATATTTATAAATTTGATTGAAAGTCTCTTCCCATTTGGTAATCATATTGTCATACTTTTCATAAATGTGGCCGAGACATTTCATATTTTGGCCTTTTCACCTTTGGTTAACTCCTAGTTTTCATACATTTGCCTGAAATATTTCTGTATTTGCCATAACTTTTCCCCCAACTTTGTTCATGTCTGCTAATGTAAGCTCTGTTTCATCAAGACAACATCATGCACACAAACCACTAAAGAAAATCAACAAAACAAAAATCTTGATTTCAATATTTTTATCACCAAAATATGTGTGTTCACAACATATTCATCAAAACAGTTTAGTGATATATCATAAGACAAAAATCAATGACATACATGATTAGTGAAAAACAGTTTAGATATATATCATAAGAAAAAAATCAATGACATACAGGATTAGTGAAAAACAGTTTAGATATATAAGAAAAAATCAATGACATACATGATTAGTGAAAAACAGTTTAGATATATATCATAAGAAAAAAATCAATGACATACATGATTAGTGAAAAACCAAAAAGTTCTGGTTGAGTGATCTTCATTCTTCTGGGCTCTGCTGATTGACTATCAAAAAACACTGTTGTTGTTGAAGTCATCACACATACCTTATTTGTTTCGGATCCAGAATAAAGACATGTATGAGAGTTGATCCTTCATACAAGATATCTGAATACTTCTTTTTATCATACCAAAACCACCCGGTAGCGGTGGTCGACACTTTTTTCTAATACTACCATTTGATTGGGTAGCATAATCGAGAGGTTCTTGCAGTACGCCTTAAGGGCTGCCAAGCTGTCTCTATCATTTGGTTGGATATCCTCTGCTACTATGAGTGGACGTGTTGCCAGGGTGTCTAAGGGTGTCGTCCTTTCTCGTGATGTCTGGTGATGTAAGTAACGTTGTAGGTTCGAATTGTATAGATTGTCACGTACCTGACAGGGATAATCATTGTGAATGTTCCCATTGTAGCGGGTACGGTTATCATTGAAGCTACACTGGTGGCAGTCTGGTACTTGCTTTAGACTACGAGGCTGGTGTAAATATACAGGTGGTGCTGTCGTCTCTGGTGTTGTAGTGTTTGTTGTATTCATAGGTGGGTGATGCTGTGTTCGCATGTGTCTTTGTAGATTGCCTTTTCTGTTGAAAAGTTGTCCACAGATATGACATAAGTGTGGTTTCGTACCGTGAATGGTCCGAATGTATCGATTAAGATTATAGTTATAACAATAGGCTTTGTCGCACACTGAACACGTGAAAGTAGATCTGGTGGTCATATTGATAAACTGGTCATAAGACACACTTTCGCTTTCTTATAACACCAAAAAGTTCTGATGTATACAATATATGTTTCACTGTTTTATCAGATGCCGACGACACGAATAAGGCTCACATTAACCTATTTCACTGCTGTAGCTAGCCAAGTCAGTACGTGAACAATATCTGCTTACTACACTAAGCGACTTACAACAGCGGGTTTCACAAACATAACTCTGTAGCTACCCAAGTCAGCCCGTGAACTGGTACTGAGCTCACACGAGACGCCGTCTATTTTATACACTGGTTCTGCACACGACGTAGCTGACGTGGCAGTTAGACAAGCTATTCTCACGCCGCCCGCCTGCTTCCCACCAACCGATGACTCATACTTAATGACTTTTGCCTATGGCGGTGATGACGTAGGGGCTTCTCGGACATCCGCGTTTTTTACCAAAAGGGGGTATGTGGTTTGTATAGTTTAGTCTTATGGGTAAGTGTATCTGTACTGGTTGAGGTACCAGTAGTAATGTTTTGGGTGTGTCTTTGTTTTTTGTGTACTTATGTGTCTGTATGTACAAGTGTATCAAGTGTGTATGGGTGTCTGTATGTGTTTTGTGTCTGTCTTTGTTGTTGTACGCGTGTCTGTACGTGGTTGTATATAGTTGTGATGACAGTAGTAATGCTAGGCGATGGGTGTGTCTGTACTTGAGTATAGTTGTGATGACAGTAGTAATCCTAGGCGATGGGTGTGTATGTGTGTGTGTGTACTTGGCTGTCTTTGTGTTTGTCTTTGAATGTTCTTGTGTATGGGTGAGTGTGTGTGTAGTTGTGTATAGCTGTTGTTGTGACAGTAGTAATGGTATGGTTTGTCTTTGTGCTTGTCTATCTTTATGTGTATGTCTGTATGTACAAATGTGTCTGTGTGTGGTTGTCTTTGTGTTTGTAGGTGTGTATTTGTGTAATTGATTATGGGTGAGTGTGTCTGTCCTTGTTTGCTTCTTTGTTTTCCTGTGTCTGTACTTGAGTGGATGTTTACGGTTGTGTGTGGTTGACTTTGTGCTTGTATGTGTGTACACGTGTGTGTATAGTTGTGATGACAGTAGTAATGGTATGGGTTGTCTGTGTATGGTTGCCTTTGTGTTTGTATGTGTGTGTGTGACCCTCTTTGTGTCTTTGATTATGGGTGTGTACTTGTGTGTAGCTGTTGTTGTGACAGTAGTAATAGTATGGTTTGTCTGTACTTCTGTATCTGTATGTGTGTACGTGTGTCTGTGTCTTTGTGTGTTTTTGTTTGTAGGTGTGTATTTGTGTAATTGATTATGGGTGTGTACTTGTGTATAGTTGTGATGACAGTAGTAATAGTATGGGTGTGTCTTTGTGCTTGTCTGTCTTTATGTGTATGTCTGTACGTACAAGTGTATCAAGTGTGTATGTGTGTAGTTGATGTCTGGTTCTATGTGTGTTCATGTGTGTGTGTGTGTGTGTGTGTGTGTGTGTGTGTGTGTGTGTGTGTGTGTGTGTGTGTGTGTGGTTGTTGTGATGACAGTAGTAATGCTAGGAGATGTGTGTGTATTTGAGTTTGTACTTTGTTCAACTATATTCTTGTCGCCTAATATTGGTAGTACTATTATCACTACTATTGATTCTTCCTCACTTTACCCACCACCATTGCATTATACGTACTTTCCCCTACAATTTCCTTACTTGACTACTTGACCACTGCTTGACCACGTCATCGATCACTTTAATCACTACCATAATCTTAGGCACATCGTCCTCTACAATTTAAGTGGTCAATCGACCACTTGACCACTACTTGACCACTACTCGACCACTACGTGACCACTAATTTACCACCCTTTAAGCATCACCATGTTGCTACAACTACTTTCCGCTAAAATGTATTCACTTGACCACTGCTTGACCACTAATTTACCACCCTTTAATCATCACCATATCATTACAATCACTTTTCCCTAAAAGTTCCCTAAAATTTTCCTCACTTAACCACCACTTGACCACTACTTGACCACTACTTGACCACTACTTGATCACTAATTTACCACCCTTTAAGCATCACCATGTCGCTACAACTACTTTCCGCTAAAATTTATTCACTTGACCACTGCTTGACCACTAATTTACCACTCTTTAATCACCACCATATCATTACAATCACTTTTCCCTAAAATTTCCCTAAAATTTTCCTCACTTAAACACCGCTTGACCACTGCTTGACCACTACTTGACCACTACTTGACCACTAATTTACCATCCTTTAAGCATTACCATGTCGCTACGACCAATTTTCCCTAAAATTTTCCTTGCTTGACCACTGCTTGACCCCTAATTTACCACTCTTTAATCATCACCATATCATTACAACCACTTTTCCCTAAAATTTCCTTACTTGACTACGTGACCCTTACTTGACTATTGCTTGACCACTGGTTGACCAGTGTGTAACTGCGAACACCTCTTATTATATTTATGACCACCCCTATATCACTCCTACTTGATCACTAATACCCCTTACCATCAAATGACACCCATTATAACTTTATAAGATTTCCTTTGTAATGATGATAGTGAATATACCACCCTTTACCTTCACTTAGACACTACTATCACACTGTTCAGATGATAGTAACCATCTACACCTCCTACTTCGTCGAGTATAACCACGACCCATCACACCCTTGTTTATACATCACTACACCACGCATACTAATACATTCATATACGTAACCACCATATACCCAACCCATGAGTAGAAACCACGACCCATCACACCCTTGTTTATGCATTACTCACCATGCATAGTGAACACATTCATATACGTAACCACCATATATCCAACCCATGAGTAGAAACCACGACCCATCACACCCTTGTTTATACATCACTACCCATACTAATATACCCTACGTAACCAAAATAACTTTCCCCTTCACACCCTCTCTTTCCAGTACAGAACCAACCAACTAAAAATACTTTTACCTTAATTACTTTCACACCCGCAATCACCCGAAAAAAAACCGTTCCCACACGCCGCCAAAAATTTTACCGAGTCGACAATTTTCCCATATTTCCTTCATAAAACTATTACCCTCCATTACCCTCCAGATTCTGGTTGCATAATATGTGTCTGGAAACCTCAATATACTACTCTCCTGATCTGCTGCTCTGAATCTACATACACACTAGAATATTCGACACACATTCTACACAGTACACACACACACCTCTCACATCCATACTCTTTGTTTTAATAAATTATTTTGTATTTATTTGTTAAAGCTAGAGTTGTTGAGTATGTTGTGTTGGGGAAGAGTGAGAGGGGGCATGATCTAGGGGTGAGTGAGAGTGAGAAAGAGGTGTCTGCAGACTGACGGAGTTTTGTGGGCGGAGTCTGGTGGTTTCTCTAGGACAATAATATTGGGGTAATAAAAATGTGGGTGTTGATTCCCCTCACTCCAGGTACGACACTAAAGTAAGAAGGGATAACTTACGACAGATGGTGATTTCACTCATTCATCACGACAACATCAGGATAGTTAATTAATTAATTAGACATACTTGCTATACAAAACAATGTTTTCCCGTGATGAATTTGAATAACGAAGACACAACAATAGATTGCACGATTTATTGCCTGGCATATTTCGCTGCATCTCGTCAGCAATAAATCGAGCAATCTATTGTTTGTGTCTTCGTTATTCAAATACTTGCTATAGTGTTTCTTCTTCTTCTTCTTCTTTTCGTTCATCCGGAGTGTTTTTTCAGATGTGATTGCGGTGTGCGTTAGGCACCCTTGGGTTGAAAACCCTTAGGTCACACATCCGGCTTTCGCGTGCATTTTTGACCAGGTTAGCAATCCTGGGAGACTCTCACTTTTGTGGTACCGTCCACATCCCAGCTGGTCAAGTTCGAACAGTCGAGGACTTCGGTCATCCCTCAAGAGAAGGAAGGCACAGTCCATAGCATTTTCCGCCATCCTAGATTGCTTCCATAGTTGCAGGGCCGACACATAGCGCCCTGATACTGGGCTCACCGAGGGAATGGTCACGTCATGCTCATGGCTGCTTTAATTCCTCACTTCAATATATTGGGCTTTTCGTTCGCCCCGGGCCGTTCCCGCACAAATCAGACAGGTCTGCAGAAGGTATTCACTCAGCAAGTTTTCGCACATGTGCTTGTCGTTGCGCCCGTCAGAGCTGTTCCAGACACGACAGACATTCGGAAAACTACCTAGTCAGAGCTGTTCCGAACAAGAGCGACATTCGGAAACTAGGTAGTCAGAGCTGTTCCTAGCACGGGAGACATTCGGACGAGACATTTCACTCGGACGTAAATGCGTAGTGTCAATTTTTAGTTTGCCACCCGTAGTACGACACTTCCGACTTCCGGCGGGCATTTTTTAGTGAGGTTAGCCTTCCTCTGGTTTCGAGACACGTTAGACTGTTGTAATGTCACCCACATCTCAACTGGTCAAGACAGAACGATCAACGATATCGTGGTCTGCCCTCAAGGGAAGGCAGGGGCAGACCATGGGCATTATCTCGCTATCCAAGGAGGCTTCCATAATTGCAGAGCCGGCACATATTGCTCTGAGACTGGGCTCACCCAAGGAGTTTCCACGTCCTGCTCATGGCTGCTTTAGTTCCTCACTTCCATGTGTTGGGCATCCCACTTTCCATCGATCGCTCAATCACACACCAGGAGCGGTCAGACTGCGAGCGACATCCACTCGGTAAGCACTTGCTTGTGACTTCAGACCACGCAATAGGTTCGCTCGCCGTGCGTTCCATTTCGCGTTGATGAGACATTCCTCCACTTTTGTCCACACTCTCTATGAGTTAGATACAGACAGTTTCCGTAACCCTTCGACTGGGGCACCTTCTGACTTTTCTGCACTCGCTCACGAGGTAGGCTACATGTGCTGCCGGCTCAGCACCTCACCCTCGTGCAGCAGTGAACGGGAAACGGCCAGGCCCCCTCATCCGGGAATCTCTCATATCCCCCAGCTGAGAGCCCTCGAACATGTATCAGACCTGAGCATGTAGCTTGCCTCAGTATCATGTTTCTATTTTCCGGTAGACGGGTATCGGCCTGGCTCTCAGATCCGAGGGTTTGTGGCTTAGAGGCGTTCAGCCACAGCCCTCGACAGTGAACCTTAAGAGTTTCCGGTAGACTGGTATCGGTCTGGCTCTCAGATCCGAGGGTTTGTGGTATCACAGTAGCCGTGGTGATATAACAATGCTGAGTGTGGAAGGCACGTGATAATATAGTGGACAAGTCTCGTCTTTTATAAATTCATACGTTTATTAGGTGAAAATCATTCATCTTCAACATGATGGAAAACTCCGACATTCTTGTTGTTTACCTCTTGAATTCCCAGTCCCCAAGTGACGTGTGTGCAAGCCCTGGATACGTCTATCCATTCGTGCACACACGTTCACCAACTATGGTTTCCCACTAGTTAATGAATGCGCAGCATTCCCTAACTCTTTACTCCTAAGCTATACTGTTACATATACCTCCCCTTCTTCAAGGAGATTTTTTCCCTGAAAAATTCTCAACCCCAACTCTTAACCACTTAACTCTACTATACCTGCCCAACAATCCCACATATTTCTCAACTCAATACTCACCCTCTTATCTCATCATAGCCAAATGCTAACTAGAGACATACTTCATACTACATCAATAATACAAAACTCTCTACAAAATTCGTTATAAAGTTCTCCACAAAAACTCTCTACAAAATTCTCCATAAGCGAACCGCTATTAAAATGTCCATCTAAATTATGATTGACAAAAATTGAAGATATTTCCCTTATCTTTTTCTCCTTATTCACATTCTCGCTATTCCAGGATAGACAGAAAAGTTTAGTTAAGCCAGTTAGGTTGGATAGGTTAGATTTGGTAGGTAGGATTTGGTAGGTGCGCACCTTAAAAAAATATAGAAAGTAAGGGGAAAAAGTAAGAAGTAACCACATTTCTCTTCCCATGCATTCTCAAAACTTTATAAAAATAAAGTTTCTAAAATGTATCTTCATTTTCGTCAATAATAATTGTTGTTATCAAAAAGTTGATCCAACACTACAACCATTTTGTATTATACAGCTCGTCAAATTCAACTATTCCTTCAAAACCTCCAAATTATTAGTATACTGTTGCGTACAGTCTTCTTCTTCCAGTGTCCACTTATTTAAATGCCAAAATTCAACCTGGCATTCCCCCCCCCCCCCATATTCTCCCATCAAACGCTGTTCAACCCAGCTCCTATTTCAACTCCCGATTTACCCAATATCGCCCGTCATTCCAATCCATGTACTTACGTTACGAACCAACTAATGTAGTCCCTATTTCAATCCCCCATTTTAACTCTTTCCAAACCACCTGTAATATCAATTGTTGCTGATACCCCCAGCCACTTTTAAATATACTCCTCCATTACAACATATTGAATCACTTCACTAATCACTACCACTTCCTCCTTAACTCAACCATGTTTCACCCTCAATTTCTATTTATAAACGTTATATACTTTAAACAACTCAACGTCTATTTCACATTTTCTGTAAGTTCCCAAAAACAACTCTTCATTTTTCCCCTAACTGAACGTCAAGCCAGTAATCATTTTAAACACCCCCAGGATAACTCAAGAAAAGCAATGTTAAATTATCCTCACATTTTATAAAGAACAATTGAAGTCAAACAACAGACTACACAATATCAACCCCCTCATTCTTTGACATCATCTTTATCCCCACACATTAATCAAATTAAACATATGTTATGAAATGAAAGACCATATATATATACATACATATTATGACTATTAATCAATTATTTTCCGTCTAAGAAAAACTCAACACTTCAACTTAAAAATCAAAATGATCACAAAGCATATATCAATAAGTCTGAACTTACTACCATATTATGTCCACTCATCCCAACAACTCTTGATTAAGTTGCCAACTTCCTTCCTTGGAAATACATAAATACATTGTCTAACTTCTTCTTCTATCTGCAATCTACAGAATATTCTACCGCACTATTTATCCCTTCTCCACTTTCTTAATAGCTTCAAATTTTTTTCTATAAGTGCAATATCTACATCAATATCGTCATCCTCCTGAGGAGAACTATCTTCTTTCATATCAGCATCTTCATCAGTTTCTGACTTTTCATCCATCTCTTGTTCTGCATCTGTATATCCATTACTAGCAACCGCTAATCTCTTCCTTTCTAATTCCAATCTAATTTTTCTGTCTTGACGTCTTAATAAATTTTCAAACAGTGGCATATCTTCATCACTTGAAGAATTCAGTCTAAACTTCCTTTGCCTCTTAATTTCTCTTTCTTTCTGTCTATCTAACTTTCTTTTTACTGCCTGTCTTGTACACATAAATGGTGCTTCTATGTTTTCCTTGATTGATTCTTCATTATTATAATCGTCATACGTGTTGTTTTCTTCTATCACGACTGTTTTTGGTATTGTTTCTTCTTGTTCAGCCGTAGTTGATGCTGTTGTTACTTGTTTCCCATTCTCTATAGGTATTGGATATTCCGTTTGTCTGACAATCTGTCCATCTGACAATTCTTCTGAATAATAATTATTATTATTATTCTCTGCATCCTTTTCCTCACTATCCCGTCTTAAGTGCTCCACATGTGAACGTGCAACATGCCCTGTAACTTGGTTCTTAATAGTATACGATACTGGACCCTTCTTTTCTAAAATATAATATCCCGGGACCCAATGAGCATCAAACTTAGAGTTTTTCCTATGTTTTTTGTAATAAACTCTATCACCTATGTTGAACTCTTGTAAGTGTGCATTTTTATTTGCGTATTTCTTCTGTCTTTCTCGAGCTTTAATTATATTATTTCTTAAACGTACATGTGCTTTGTGCATCTCTTGTAATCTTGTTTCCTGAAAATCCTCCCCCATATATTTTCTCCTAGGCTTTAATAAATTGTCAATTGGTAATATTGGTTCTCTCCCATGTACTAAGTAAAATGGTGAGAAACCTGTTCCTTCATTTTGGTGTGTACGGATCGCCGCTAATGCTATTCCCAAATAAAGATCCCAATCCATATCGTGTTCTTCTACATTTTTCGCTAGTATATTGTATAATGTCCTATGTTGTCGCTCATTTTTGGCATTCGAAGTTGGTCTGTAATATGAAGTCTTAATGTGTTTTATATTCAAATCTTTTACCAATTTTTCAAACTTTCTATTTACAAATTCTTTCCCATTGTCTGTAAGTATTATTTGTGGACACCCAAACCTTGGTATAAATTCTTGTAGAAGCATATTTATAACTGAATCAGCACTCTTGTCTGGAATTGGATAAACTTCTGGCCAGAGACTATATGAATCTACGATATGTAGTAGGTATACATTTCCCGATAATGTTTTTGGATGAGGACCTGAAATATCCAAACTTACTTTCTGCATTGGAAATTGAGGAATATCAGTATCCTGTAAGGGACATTTAATTATCTTCATGTTTCTTAACCTACACTTTTCACATGCTTCAACATATTCATATACGCTTTTAAATAAATTCGGCCAGTAATATTTACTACTAATAGCCTTAACCAACTTATCTCGTCCAAAATGACCATTATTATCGTGATATGCCTTTAAACTTCTCGTTCTAAATGTTTCGGAATATATTTTCTTACTCCTTCACCTTTTTCACTGATATAATATAATTGATTGTCTTCTTGTAGCTCTACAAATTTTCTTTTAAAACTATTTTCCCCTGTTTCTTTCAGTTTTCTTTTTATTTGTACTATTTTTGGATCTAATTCTTGTTCATCTTTCATATTAAACTGTTCCAAATGTGGGTCTTCTGTTGTAGGTTCAGACTCTTGATCCGACGGTAAACTCTCAAAGTTTTCTCTATTTATTATGGCAGAATCTAATATATTTACTTGCCAGTTTCGATCATCTATCTCTGGTTCAGCTTCATCTTCCGTGTTCCCTGATGACTGTGGATACGGGATCCTAGACAAAAGATCGGCGAATGTATTATGTTTTCCTGAAACATATTCCACTGTAGCATTGTATCCCTGTAGATTCAATGCCCACGTTTGTATTTTCCTATTTTGTATTGGTGCTTCTAATATAGACTTTAATGGCATGTGATCAGTTCTAATAATGAAATTGGCATTATGTAAGTAATAATTTAGTTTTTGTAGAGCGTAGTGTATGGCATAAGCTTCTTTCTCAATAATCGGCCATTTGCGTTGAGTTTTGCTAAGTTTATGAGATAAGAAGTAGATTGGCCTTTCATTTTTAACCCCTGGTATTCCAGACTCTTTTCCTTCATATGGTTGAACCAAACATGCTCCTATTGCATTGTCCGAAGCATCTGTATATAGTATTAATTGTTTGTTCAAATCTGGATGCGTCAATAGTGGTACTACTGTTAAACTGTTTTTTAAAAAATCGAATGCTTTTTGACACTCATCATCCCACTTAAATCTAGCGTATTTACCCGTCAAATTTGTAATTGGCTCTGCAATCTTTGAAAATGCTGGGACAAACCGCCTATAATACCCACAGGTTCCTATAAACGCACGTACTTCCTTTATGTTAGTTGGAGGAGGTAGGTCTTTAATAGCCTTTATCTTTTCCTGGTCTGGTTTAATTCCTTCTCTATTTATAATATACCCCAAATATTTTGTTTCTGTTTTTAAAAACTGGTACTTACTAAGCTTCAATTTAACATCATGCCTTCTTAACCTGTCAAATACTAGTCTAATATGTTTTAAATGATCCTCCACATCTCCTTTCGTAAAAATCAGAATGTCGTCTATATATGCTAGAGCAAATTTTTGCATACCTTCTAAAACTTCATTTATTAAGAGCATATAGTGAGACGGGGCAGTTCGAACCCCGAACGGCATACGTAAGAATTCGTAAGAACCCATATGAGTACAGAAAGCACTTTTCTTTTGCGCGTCCTTCGACATCGGAATACACCAAAATCCTGACCTTGCGTCTAGCGTCGTGAAGAATGTGGAGCCATTAAGCAACCCCAAAATATCATCAATCACTGGCAGTGGGTACGCTACATTCTTAGTGATTTTGTTCAACGCCCTGTAGTCACAACAGAACCTGCTCGAACCATCAGGTTTGGCTACTATGACGACCGGAGATGGACCATTCTGACTTTGATCTTGTTATTATCCCTGCTTTCAACATATCTTCTATTGCCTTTTCCACAATTTCTCTATTTCTTAATGGAGTTCTATATGGTTTTAAACTAATTGGTGGATGGTCTCCTGTATCTATTTCCATTGTAACTGTTTTTGTCTTACCCAATTCTAAATCACTAATCGCAAAAACGTCTTGATTTTCTTTCACGAACTTTTCTAATATTTCCCTATTCTCCGGCGGAGCTTTTAATTGTGATAACAATTCTTGTTCTCTTGTCTTTTTATCCACTGTATCTATCTGAGATGGACGTTTCTTAAATGTATGGATCAATTCATCATTTCGTCTTTTCCAGCTTCTTTTATACTTATTTCCGACATTATTTCTAATCATGGGAGTTTCTGAATACGTATTTCCCCATATGTTTTCTTTGTCTATAGTTAACATGTTATTTTCACTATACTCTACTTTAGCGATTACACAACCTCTATATAATGTAATATTTTTTCCTGTATTATTTAGGAGCATCACTGGAAAGCTGAGATGTCTATCTAGTACTATTAACCCATCGGTGACTTCTAAGCCCGGTTCCTGTATTATTTCTCTCTCTAATTCCGTTATTTTAACTGTTTGTCCAACCGAAAAGTATGGGTTTTTTTTCATTTTTGCCTGTATTAAATTAACCGTTTGTGGTTTCAAATTCATGGTCGTTTTGACTCTAACTAGTGTCGACACATGCATATCCTCTTCCAAATCTACATACACATCTTGGAATTTTAATTTATGCAAATCAAAAAAAAAGTCTCACCCCATTTTTCAATACAAAAATCTCTACCCAATATCATATTTCTATTTAAATCCTTGACCACATGGAACATATGCCTAACATTTATCCCTCCTAATTTAAAATTTATTATCGTTTGTCCCAGCACTTCTAATCTGTGTCCAGTTACCGAATGAAGATTCTCCTGAATTCTAAATATTTTACAATTTTTTAACATTCGATATAAAAATGTTTCTTTAATCACGCTAACTTGTGCTCCCGAGTCAACTAATGTTCTAACTTTATATTTCCCTATTTCTACTATACATGAGCTAGGATCAACCATATTTAGTGACAACTGTTTTATCTCGCCTTGGGGAGATAACTTCTTATATTTTTTATTTCTAAATGTCCTATTATACTCATCATTTGGGTTTTTAATACATTGATGCATCTTTTGGATCTTACTATCTTCCCCCCTACTGCCGATCCTGTTCAGTAAGCGGGACGCCAATTTCCCTGATTTCCTGATCTTCTAAAATTTCTCTGCATTTCTCCATAATTCCCATTTGCTGATCTGCTATTTGCAGTTCTGTTCTGTGTACTCGTCTGAACACCTCTATTATTTTGTGTATTCGATGGGAGACGTCTGTTACCACAGAAGCGAAAAATGTGCCCACCTTGGTGGCATCCCCAACCAACCACATTTGTGTTATTTGTGTTACCTTCCATGTTTCTTACAGTATTTCTCACTTGTCCTTCTCTACCTTGATTATATACGTTAGTGTTTCTTTGTACCATCTGTACTTCTCCTCGTCTTCCTCTCCATCCATGTCTATACTGTCCTATTTCCATAGGTTCTTCAATTCTATCTTCCGAACTACTACCTAACTCTCGTCCTACTCTCAATCTAAATCTTCTCCTCAAGCTTTCTTCTTGTATAGCGATATCTACCGCTTGTGACAATCTTGCAGGATTCTCTCTCAATAACTTAAATTTCAATCCATCTGACCTAATCCCATCAACAAAAATCCCCACCAACATCCGTTCTACTTCTTCAGCTCGTACATTCTGTCCCAAAAATGACTCCTCAGCTAAATTGATTAACCTATCACTGTATAGCTGTACACTTTCCGTAACATTTTGTCTCGTTTGTCGCAACACTGAGAATGCGTGTTGTGGATCAGTAATTTCTGCGTATTTATGTGCCAGGTCAGTTTTGAATTGTTCCCAGGTTTCATCTCCTCCCGCTTCTAGCTTTCTTCTTATATGGTCAGAAACTGGACTTGTACTAGTTCTATATGCTAAATTCTTTTTATCCTCATCTGTAGCGTTCACTAGATAAGCATGTTTCTCAATAGAAATAACCCATTTCTTAAACTGATTCTCCTGTGCATTAAATCTCTCCACATCACTGATTACACTTTGCTGTCTCAATACTGCATCCAACTTTGATATTGCTCCGCCAACTCCACTCAATACCTGAGAAAAATCTTGGGGCTCCATCCTAAAATTCTATAATGGAAATTATCAAGCAATATAATATACAAATATTTTCAAACAATATTATTTCAAAGTAATCATCAAGAAATATTCTGTTCAATTAATTAATCTAAAACTATCCATTACCTAACCTAGACGAAAAAAATTCCACCCGATGATCTTGATGAGGCGTTCAGCCACAGCCCTCGACAGGGAGCCTTAAGAGTTTTGTCCGGACCAAAATCGTCTGCCTTCGTACACCCTTTAAACTTTTGACCGTTATCCCCAGTCTATACCTGCAGAGCAGCAGGTTGCGTCTCTCTTAGTCTGGTCCCTATCCCATAAGCTGTCCGATATGTAGTTTTTCATCCATCGGCAAGCAAATGGGGTCGATGGGACACTCAAGCTCCCCCACCACGGCAAGGTGGAGACACATCGGGGGAGGCTATAGTGTTTAATAAGATTCATTTGTATTGTGGGTGTATGATCATGCCATGTTCAATGAACCAGCAAATATTTTCTTCCTTTCCACAGGTAATCTTAGTATAAGGTTGTTTGTTGAAAAACAATAGTTGTTTATTTACTTATTATTTGGTGTTTGAGTTTTTTCATGTGTGTTCACATTGATGAGATTAGTCCAGGGACAACATTACTATGGAGCTTGCTATGGGCTGGGAAATCACACGGACCCCGGTTTACAAAGAGCGAGTGCTCTTCTCTCGAAGGTTCGGTAAACTTCCAGTGCTTTATTGGCCTCGGTTAGGAAACATCACTTTATACTAAATCTATACCCCTAGACAGTCTTCTTTGAGCCAGTTCACGTTTCTCACACAGTTGGCTATCACGATTTGATGATTCTTTTCCTTGGATCTTCACCCACCACCCAACACTGCTGTTGACTGCGAAATCGTGTAAAGGATATGCAACTAATTTAACTAACTTCAGGACAGGTCAAATTCATCAGGTACAGTTTTACTACATTTTTGACCTAACATTTCTTCATTTAAGTTAGAAAAATAATGTTTGCCTGTAACAAAGAACCAATTTTATCATATAGTTGTACATCATTTGCAATTTTTTAAACTGCATGTTTGCGAGATGTTACGAACCACAAGTTGATTTGCTATGAAATTGTATGTTTAGTAGTTTGCCATTGCTTTCTGAACGAGAAGTCAACATTGAAGTCCAAACTGACTAGCAGAAAACGACCCTGCTACCTTGTCATCAGTGTACCGGGAGTTTAAGTGCTACAGAGCTCTTATCCCTTCGGAAACGTCGAGTTATCTAACACCTATGTTTGATATATAGCTATAAATTTATGTAGAACATATGTTTGATAAATGGCTATAAATTATAGCCATTTATATACACACAATTTTAACATATGGTTAACTTCTTGAGATGTCCAGGTGAGGAGCAGACAACGCCACACTCTCTTCCCTCGTGCAAAAGAAGAAATAAAACAATAATAAATAGAGAATTAAGTCCTGATGCAGAGTCTGAAAATAATGAATTCTCAGCCCTATCAGTAGACAATCTGTTATTAAGGAGCAGATGACAAAAGTGACCACACGAGCTAATACTAATAATAACCGAACAAATAAGATAAATGGAAGACAACACTTACGCTTTATTAATCTCAAAAAGCCATACGATACAACCTCAGGAACAAACACCCGTCCACACAGACACATGAATCCACAATACACATATAAATCACTGGTAAGTAATTGGTACTAAAACACTAAGGATGTGCGTGGCCGCCGTCAAATAATCCGACGTCTGCCCCCTAACTAGACCAAATGGGCATGAAACTAATAGTCCAGATACACCGAGGACAACTAAATAGCTAACTACTATGCCGGTTAGAAAGTCTCTAATATAATCAATTCTACTCTCATCCACAGCAGGAGAGTGCAGTTTAGAGACTTGAAACATGACATATAAGCATCTTTAAGCTAATCATTTGATACCCGACAAAAAAAAAAAAAAAGAGTCATGTGCAAGGGAAATTACAATTAAAACTGTAAAAGTGTGATGGAAATTACAATAACTATGCCATTGTAATATAACATGTCAATATTGTCGTTAAGGATATAAAGAGTGTTAAGCACGTGACATCACGGTTCAGGGGAATATAGTGACGTCATAGGAACAATTTAAAGATGGCCACCCCACTTTTGACATGCACCAAACAGAAGCAGCGTTCTGTTATCCTTATTTTGATCCGTGAAGGGATGGAACCTATAGAAATTCATCGGCGAAAGAAGGACCAGTATGGCGATGCATGCCCGTCAGTCCACAAGTGCATGAGTGGAGTATGAAGTTTCAAAACGGCGTGACTTCTGTCAGGCACACTGAGTAGTGTCCCCAGAGTGGTTACACACGCGACCAAAGGGAATTTTTTCTACATGAATCCAAGCACTGTATCGGCGCTGGAGGACTTGCGTTGAATGTAGTGGTAGCTACATCGAAGAATGATACATTTGTTCTTTACTTTTTCAGAATATATTCATCCCTAAAAAAAAAAAAAAAAATAACAATTAAGATTTTCATTTGAAGCACCCTCGTCTTTGTCTAGTCATTTGACACCAACAGAAACCCAGAAGAGCTCATACCGTGCAGCAGTGTGCAATCATTAGCCTCTCCTTCAATTAAATTAAGCAATATTTGGCTATTCTTGTTACAAGAAGTATAACAGATCCAAGAAAATACATATTATACAAACATGGGTATTATTATTATACAAACATTAATATCTAACATTGCTGTTGACCACAGCCTGCCCTGATGTTGCATGTGACACACTATTCACGTATACAATGTCTCTAAATCAGTGGACCTATCCTATTCAGGTTGTACACACATCAACGATGGTAGATTACATCTGAAGGACTCATATCTCTTCACTAGTAGTAGTTCTCTTGACCTCATCACATCTACGAGGGGGTTTCAAATGAAAACATTAAAAGTGTGATAGAATATTACCATAACAATGCCATGTTCGTGTAACCTGTCAATATTGTTGTTCAGGATATCAAGACTGTTAAGCACGTGATGTCACGGGGCAGATGATGAACAGGGTGACGTCATAGGGCAGTTTAAAGAACACGCCCCATTTCTGATATGCACCAAAGAGGAGCAACGTTCTGTCATCCGTTTATTTGATCAGTGAACGGGTGAAACCCATAGAAATTCATCGGAATGAAGGTCCGGTGTGATGACGCATGCCTGTCAGTACAGCAAGTGAATGCAATGAGTAGGAAGTTTCACATCGGCGTGACTTCTGTGACAGATTGTTAACCACCGGG
The DNA here is from genome assembly GCA_014155875.1 of Cepaea nemoralis. NCBI lineage: Eukaryota > Metazoa > Mollusca > Gastropoda > Stylommatophora > Helicidae > Cepaea > Cepaea nemoralis. The sequence goes on from JACEFZ010013363.1 coordinate 33,489, forward strand.
TCAAGCCACACTGAGTAGTAAGCCTAGACTGGTTTCACACACGACGTGATGAATTTTTTCTATAGAATTGCAAGCAGTTTATCGGCGCAGGAAATGCATTAAACGCAGTGGTGACTGCATCGAAAAATTATACATTTGCTCTTTAATTTTTTCTGAATATATACACCCGCCCCCATTCACCCACCCACGCCCCCCCCCCACTCCACACACACACACACACACACAATTACAGTTTTAATTTTGAAGCACACTAGTACTTAATGAACTATTCTACACACACTAATATCAGTCTTCCATTCTAGTAACCCTGATAGTCTGACACCTTTCATCCCGCAAAACATAACTCAAATCAGTAAATACTTGCTGGAAATGCGGAATAAGATACTCACTATACATCAATGAGTGACACATTTCTGTCAACTGAGTATTAGAAGGTTCTCAAACTGTCCTAGCCATCATCATCATCATGTGCTACGTACTAGCCATACTGAACTTATGAGAGAAAATATGTCGACAACTATTTATTAATCCGCACCTTATGCACAACAATACCTTGTTAAATATTTAATCTGATCTACTTTCACGCGTGCCCGATGCCTTTGTTTGCTGTGTTAGACCACCGTGTGGTGATTACAACCCATTTTTCTATTGCATTATTGTATCCTGTGTATTATTTATTCATCTATCTAAATGTATTTCGACCACACTTACCATATTCCATTATAATAACACACGCATATAGTCTACTTAAAGTGGTCAGCACGGCCGAGAGGCTTCATTGGTACGCGCAGGTAGCAATGGACATGGTACCAGATGTCCGGTCTAGCAGCAGAGGATGACAAAATCTTCCCATGTATCACAATAATTTAGGGACGCAAGGTGTTTCCAAGGCACCAGGGCCGGGTTATATACTGGCAAAGACCTATTGACGCGTCCTCGTCGAGCGTCCTGGGCAAGAGGTCCCTTCGGGGTCCTGGCTAAAGTCAGTAGGATCGCCAATTCCTCCGAAGTTGGAGAGTGTCTGCCTGTACGGCGAGGAACCACCAGTCTGAACACCAATAAGCCAGACATGGGACAACGGATACTCACGCAAACCTCAGGTCCGGTATGACATCACACTGATGTTGGACAACAGGATGCCTTCATCCGACATACAGAACTTCGCGTTGGAGCTCAAGCCAACGAACACAAGCAAGCACAATAATTTACAGAAATATTAACAGAGAGAATAACCTGGGTTACCTGAGAATCACCTTCTACGCGGTGTTCAAGAACACGTGGAAGGAGTTGTTATAGATATAAGACAGGGTATGGGAAAACATTCGGATGGGAGAGAAGTCGTCAGAATATCCAGACTATAAGTCCATGCAGGGTTATAGCATGGAGTGAAGGGATTGGTCGATAAAACTGCGCAGAATAGGAGGTGCAACACTTAATTCACAATATTTCATGACCATGTGATGCCTTCATCTACACCGATGCTTCAGTTCTAAGAAGGAAAGAAAGTGTCCGATGTTCATACAAAAGATAATGGTCGGTGTTCAGTACAGGAGGGCCTGGGACATGATATCACTACAACATGATGTGAAGGTAGGCACCGCGGTATTTCGCTAGCTTGTGGACAAATATTACACAAATGTCGTGATTTTAACAGACTCACAGAGCATGCTGAGAAGGGTTAGACAAGCATCCTTTGTGCAGAGCATCATATTTCAGTTCAAAAATCAACGATAGGGAGCATCTGTTGGATCTGTTTCCCAGGACACGATGATGTGTTGGGAAACGAAGGCGTGGACAAATTAATTGTAGCTGTACAGCAGTGTGAGGTGCTGGTATACTAAAAGGCAGATAGGGTGTTTGGGACAATATGTATAGTCTGCAAGATAAATCATCATGGCCTGGGAAGAATGGTGCGGGAAGAGTTACCAGAGAATCTGACCTACACGGAGTACTTCGAAGAAAGGCAGGGCGAACACATAATCACACTACAACTGGTACCATAAATATTAGGACTCTAATCCGATGCCCCCCCTCCCCCCATTCTCCCAGAATCTCATTTGGCTGCTCTGGATCGAAGTCGTACCAAAGTAATCAAAGCAATGGCTGACTGTATAGACAGTTTCAATCATGGAATGATGTTATCATTGAATTGATGATATATAGATTTAAGGGATAGTTAGTTAGTTAGTTAGTTAGTTAGTTAGTTAGTTAGTTAGTTAGTTAGTTAGTTGGTTGGTTGGTTGGTTGGTTGGTCGGTTGGTTGGTTAATTAGTTGGTTGGTTGGTTGGTTAGTTGGTTAGTTAGTTAGTTAGTTAGTTAGTCAGTTGGTTGGTTGGTTGGTTGGTTGGTTGGTTGGTTGGTTGGTCGGTTGGTTGGTTGGTTAATTAGTTGGTTGGTTGGTTTGTTAGTTAGTTGGTTAGTTAGTTAGTTAGTTAGTTGGTTAGTTAGTTAGTTAGTTAGTTAGTTAGTTAGTTAGTTAGTTGGTTGGTTGGTTGGTTGGTTGGTTGGTCGGTCGGTCGGTTGGTTGGTTGGTTAATTAGTTGGTTGGTTGGTTGGTTGGTTGGTTAGTTAGTTAGTTAGTTAGTTAGTTAGTTAATTAAGTAGTCGCGGTTCAACTTCACGCCAACGGGTTGTCCCCATTGTGCTCCGTTCCTGTGCCAGTGAATATCACACAAAATGCTCCTCACTGCCCAATGTGAAATTGGAAAAGTCAGGAGTCTCGACAAACCAACAGCCCGCACAGGTGTACTATGCAAAATGCCGCTGTCAGAATGCCAACACAAAATTCCTCCACGAAAACTATAGTTCATCGTATATAGAATCGGCAGTCATCAGAAAGTCTTCATTGACCCGCGTTTTATCCCACATGGCTATGTCTCTTCCCGCAGGGCGACCCGCCGAAAGGGCCTCAAAATTCACCAACTCCGTAGCTCCAGCGACGACTCCTGAAAAATGCACTCGTGAACCGAAAAAGCAAACCAGTCAATTCAGCGAAAGCCGGCCATTGTTCCGAACATGCAGTTCATTGTGCAAACTACAGCGGACAGATGTAAAAGCATTCCACACGAATTTCACAGTTCACAGTGTTGTGCCACGCATTCACTCAGTAACAGTGCGACGGAACCATTTACTACCAGTCCAACATGAGGAAAATGCGATTACACACCGTAGCATCAAGCATAACCACGCCAGAATCCTTAACGGTTCTATGCCTAACCGCCATGTTGGGGACCGGAAAATTTAAGGGATTCCTCGGTGCAAACAAAACCTTGGAGCGGGTGTAGGCGAAACGATTTTCTCTATTCTGCATATGTTGGGCACGCTTGCAATAAATGTTTATGTGTCATTTTACCAAATCCACAATTACATTAATCAGTATCTGCAAAATGTAGTTTATAGTTTAGATTCAGTAGATTCCTCCACACCCACTTTCTGTTTAATAATTTTGCTGATCCATTTTTATGTACATAGATCAAGTTGCTACTTGTAATGTTCCTTTATGCTGTTCAGGGCTTTTTTTTTTTTTCATCATTATGAGTGTTACATTTTGTCATCCAAGGCAGATACTGCTGCCCCATAGCTGAAAACCTGTGTCCATTAATGTTTCGCTGCTAATGTGTTGAGTATAGAATCTGTCCTAATATTTCTTTTCGCAGATTCTACATAGTTGTTTCCCTTTACACTTCCCCATCCAAGACCATTAAACATCTCATACACGAGTTGGTCTGTTAATCCTCCAAATTGTCCTTCTTGTTGCTGTATCGTTTATCCTGCATTGGTTGCAGGAACGTGATACTTTTCTACTTCGTTAAAAGCGTTCCCTTCAGGTCTCCAGTTGTAATCCACATTCCTTGATTCTGGATGCATTTATTTTCTTTGTGTGGCTTGGCTGCTGTTCCACAAGCTGCAATGTATACCGTATTCCAGTAAACACCCTCAGCCGTCCAGTATAATTCTTTTTTAGAGCTTTTTCAATACTTGTCAAACTGATATTTGTTAGTTAAAGGGTCCTTCATTATTCATTCTTTCAAAAATACATCTATGGGATCATCACACATAAACTTCACTTCAGTGACAAATATAAAATCAAACATATAGTTGATAACTGCGATGATTTACAACAAACAAACAAGGTACAAGTTACTGGAGTACATGGGAGAGTGCAACATGAAGAGGAGTAACTCAATAACACGTTTCAGTAAAAGGCATTAACAATCATTATGTATTCAGTACTACAATAGATTTTCCAACAACCAACACAAAGCAAGGTAGCACGTAATTCGATTTGAGCTGGCGGGTGCAGAGCTACAGAAATGTTTTGTAAGAGGGGGCGTAATATGTAAAACCTTTAATAGGTGTGTGTGTGTGTGTGCGTGTGCGTGCGCGTGCGTGCGCGCGCGTGTGTGCGTGTGTGTGTGTGTGCGTGCGTGCGTGCGTGCGTGCGTGTGTGTGTGTGTGTGTGTGTGCGTGAATATTCTGAAAAGATTGAAGAACAAATGTATCATTATCCAATGTAGTCATCACTGCGTTCAATGCGAGTCCTCCTGGGCCTATTAAGACATTGAATTTATGTAGAAAGAAAATCTCTTGTTCATGCACCACCTTCTGTACCACTTCATCGGGCCGAAACTTCTTTCCTCCCAATGACTCTTTTAGTTGTCCAACAGGTGGAAAAAACTTGGAGCTAGGTCTGGCGAGCACATGAGATGTGGTACACACTGAAAATGGAGGTCTTCTGTGGTTTTAATCGCTGCACGGACAGTCTAGAGTCGAGCATAGTCATGGTGTAAAAGGACATCTTTACTCGGAAGTTCCTTTGTTTGGATTTTATTACAGGTCGTAGATGATTCCTGAGACAGTTTTTCTATTGGCATGTAGTGCTCTAATATAACATCTCGTTCGTCTAAAAAAAAAAAAACAGAGTCAGCGTAACCTTACCTGCAGATGGCTGCGTGCGAAAGTTCTTTGGTTCCGGTAAGGAAAGACGATTCCTTTCCTCTCTTCATTTCCGGCTAGTGGTAGTGAACCTGCGCTTCATCTCCAGTAACAATTCTTGATAGGTAAGCATCACATTCTGCTTCATAGCACTGCAACAGTTCTTGACAAGGATAATTGCTTCGTTGTTTCAATTCTGGAGTAAGCTGTCGTGGCATCCACCTCTGCGGAATTGTACGACATCACAGATGTGGTACAATACCGTGAATGAACCGTGACTTATGTCAATATGTGCAGCAATATCATTCACAAGTTTTCCTGTACGATGCCTTCAACGACTGCAGTCGACTCTGGGGTCTCTACTCGGTGTGCCTGACCCGGTCGTGAGCAGTCTATCACAGAAATCATACTTCTTTGAAACTTCCTACTCCACTCATACACTTGCTGGACTGACAGGCATGCGTTACCATACAGGACATTCATTCGCGGATGAATTTCTATGGGATCCAGCCCTTCAATGATCAAAAACGGATAACAGAACGCTGCTCCTCGTTGGCGGCCATCTTTAAACTATCCTTATGACTTCCGTAACAGAAATATTGACAGGGTACAAGACAATGGTATGGTTATTTAGTTTCTATCACACTTTTAAGGTTTTCACTTGAAGCCCCCTCGTATATCAAGGACCGATAAGAAACTAAATACTGAACTACGAGATCTGAACTAACTTTTAAACAGTTTCAGGTCACATCATATGGCTTCGTAATCTAATGGACGCCATAGCTCCGGGAAGACAATGTAGGAGCCGATACACACAATGGAAGAGGGAAACCATCAAAGATAAAAAGAAAATAACACATGAGGCAGGGGCAAAGGAACTGCTGAAATATTCAGCCTTTCTAATAGATTGTGGACAGCCCGGCATTCTGCAAAGTTCTCCCTTGATGATGTTTGGTGGAACTTCCCATTGCAAATAAACTTCAATGAAACTTGGGAACTGGGAGTCTTATGGGTACGGTGTTAACCACTGACTCAACTTGATCGGATCAAATCACGGAGCGGATTTATTGTTAAAGTGACCAGAGGAGAGAGTTATGCAGAGGTGGAGATTGTAGAATGGAAGACAGTGCGGGACATGATATACAACTACATCGTTCTTCAATAATATCGAACTGGGTCTAAAATTACTGGTTGCCTGGAGAGGACATTAACATTATAAACATATTGTCACTTGTTTATTGGGGGAGGGGCACTTCAGCAGGGTCACATAAGGACTGCTTGCCATTGAGAAAACTGACAACCTTGCCGGTCGGCCATTGGTCTTCGGACTGATTAACTTGGTCTCATCATCATCAATTATTTCGCCTCTGAGATGGTTGCGAAGCTTTCTGATCACCCCATTCCATTGATATATATCTTGTTTCTATATTTTTAATTATATGTGTGTATGTTTGGATATATTTATGCCTCCCTGTTTTAGTCTTTCTTACAAGCCTAGTAGTCTGATGTCCAGTTTTCCCATTTCTGCCTTGATATTCACCAATCTGCTGGTTGTCAGTACAATTCTTATGTTCAGTGTTGTTATCGTCAACATCATCATCATTATCATGATCATTATGTGCCTTGCCTTTGCATGGGTGATCATGCTTCTTCATGTCTCGTTATCACTAAGAGAAGGCACCCATTCTTGTGCTGAACCATTTCAGTGCCTTGATGTAAGGTATCACAGTCTTGTCTACCTGTACTCCTGTATTTCTTTTTTTCAAAAAATCATTTTCGATCGTTACAACATATGTGCACACAGCATGTTCTAGTTGCTTCATTGTCTTCTCATAATCTGGCCATAATTGTACTTCGTGGGTAAGCCAGTAAGTAAGTAACAAAATAACATGTTTTAAAAAAAAAAAAAAAACAAAGACTATGAGATGTGAACTTGAAATCCATTTACTTTTATCTCTTCTTCATTCTTTACATAATCTCCATGAACATAAATGTAATTATTCCATCGTTATGTCAGTCCACCGGTAATTACAGCCATTTAAGTCTTTGGGCTGCTGTCATAGCTAAGTTAGCACCTCATGCTTAACATCTTCGTGATCAGAAAATAGTTTACATTCAAATTTATTTTAAAGATACCAGAAGAAGTGGAAATTGCTAAGGTATTTATCATTCTACAGCCGGATGTTCAAGAAGTGTCCACTCTAGATGTGGAGTTTTCTCCCAAGTTAGTCGAACCGTATGAGGTCTGGCAATGTTGTGAAGAACCAGTACAGCCATAGTCAACATATTTTTGATTATTTTTTTATTTGTATTTCTTTCGAATTGTACCATCAAGAATCATTAGAACTTCTTCTGCTACACAACATTCACATTGTCACATATCTTCTAGAATTGGTGTAACAGTGCCTAACTGTGACGAGATATCACTGTAAGCGTAACCTTTTCTGTTGATGGTCAAATCCTGAATATTCTGGCTGACGGTGATGAGGGGTAATATTATTGGACTGAAGCACATTTTGTTTTCTGATCGATAATTATGCACACATAATTCACCCCCTATATAACAGTCCTAAAGATCACATTTACTCCTACATCTTCATACGGAATTAGGTGTTGAAATGAAAGGTTAATTAAGGTCATTTTGTGTTCTTCGGTCAACTAGCTAGACACCCAGAATCGGCACATTTTGTAAAAATGCAATGAATCTTAATGGTAAACCATAAGAATATCGTACTACATTTGTAATATTATCATTACTAGAGAGTCAGCTAGAATAATCGCCCCGACCTGATTCACAGTTGAATCTGTTGCAATTTCGACAGGACGATCAGGTCGCTCTTCATGAACAGTTTGTGAACGTCCTTGAGAGAATCTATCTACCCAGTCGTGTACTGATTTTGGAGACAAACAATTGCCGCCATAATAGACGATTAGTTTTTACAAAATACCCTGGGCAGTAAGTCCTCTAGACCCCGCCCCGCAAAGTAAACCTCACAACAACACGATGTTTTTCCGTGGAGAAATATTCGAGCATGCCCGACATTTGTCAACAACGTGCGAGCATGATACTTTGAATGCTACATGCAGGTTCACACTTATTGGCCTCCACACACAGACAGTGACCGATTGGCCAAAGTGTCAGCGTGCGCGATGAAAAGTGGGCCCTGTTGGACTCTCATGAAATGGGTCCCTTATGTTGAAAATGTCAATGTCTTTTTAGTAGCCGTGTCTCCTGTCAAACAATATGTTTAGAACAAGTCCGCCACTGCACATGGACATCAAGCTAGATGAACATGCCTCATAATGACACCTTTATAAACTATCAACAACCAGCTATTCATCTGTCTTACAACATTTTACGCCGGAAGGTCAGTATCTGTCGTAATAAGTGTCGTCCCTGGGATGAGGGGAATCAACACCCACATTCTTTTAACCCCATATCATTATCTTGAGGATCTTCTGGATTTCTGTCCACAACACCCTGTCAGTCCTTGGATCTCTCTCTCTCTCTCTCTCTCTCTCTCTCTCTCTCTCTCTCTCTCTCTCTCTCTCTCTCTCTCTCTCTTTCTCTCTTAACACTGGACCATGGCCCCTCTCATTCTTTTCCAAAACATACTACACAACTCTAGCATCGAACAAAATGACAAATAAATTTAATAAAGAAAAGTGTCAGGTATGTGCAAAGTGTATGTGTAGAATGTCTGTCGTATAATCTAGTGTATATGCAGAATCAGACCGAACAGCTCAGGATCAAAGTCTGCTTCATTACAGTACTGGCAAAACAACAGCACCATAGATCAAATACAGAAGGACCTCACCAAATAATGCGTCTCTCCGGCCAAATGTCGACTTCCTCCAATGGCTCTTGAATAGTCCGGATGCATGGTCACCAATAGTGGATATAGTCCAATACTGACCATGAATCTGACACACACAGCGTAACTAATATGTCACTGAAAGTTCTGTGATCTGATAACACTTGTTCAGTAAAATAATGTTTGCTGTCACTTTGACACACAATGTTAGTAGTTAATTTCTCACCGGAATTCACCAAATGGAAAACACAATGTTAATTTGCAATGTCTCTGTATAACTACTATTGTTCCTGTTACTGGTGGTATTGTAAGTATCTTCACTCTACTATGATGGGAACTACCACTGAGGAATCACTCTTATATGATCATCGGTTCCTGCTCAGCAGAGGCCAGGTTCTTGCAGACCCTCTGGGTCATTGACCCAGTGCAAATCCCGCTGAGCAAAAACTTCCTTCAATGATCGAGCCATAATCTTCTTCTATGACTAGCTTTTTGGAACACATAGTGGAACCTGTTGAAGAGAGAACACACCTGGTGAGAGCAACCCGACTCCGACCTTTATTAGGTGAGTGTAGGCCAACGGCCGCACACAGATATATAACAGAGAACTAAACTCTGTCATAAGGCAGAGGAGCTCATCACATCGGTCCGAGTCATGGTAAGACAAGGAAAGACTAAAGGAAAAGTGCAGAAACCCAGTAGATACCCTAATGGAAGATCCCACCATTTGACATTTCCTTTATCCCCCCAACCATCCTCAATCTCCCTAAATATCATCCCACTACATTGTTCTTAACTCACTGAGTTAATTGATATCTCACACTAGCTAGTTTAAGCAACGCGATAGCCTGCTGCTGCCGACGCTCTTATAATACGTTCTTCTAACGCACATTACCACCCTCGATTCCTAAGAATCATCTAATTTGGGTCTATTTAATTAAATACCATATATTTATTCCTGTTTGAAATCGAGACTACTAAATCACACAATGGATAAATGTCCACCGATGTAAATCAACATAAGACACTACTCTCTCTCCATAATCAAACCAGGAATATCACACACGTCCTTGTTGCTGTCGCTTATTTTCCCGGGAGGAAAGTGGAATCAACAAGCACATCTTCAAACTTATTATCTTTTGGGATTATTGACTGACTTCTGTCTACACTCCTCCCTTCTGTCTTCCCTTCCATATATCTATTCCTTTCTCTCTCTCTATTATTCCCTCAACACACACTCCGACAACAGTTCCTTTCAACGATTAATAAAATATTTATTAATAAAAACTATGTCTGGTGTATGTATGGACTGTGTAAGCGTAGTTGATAGTGTATTCTATTGTTGGTGCAAGAATGAACTCGTAATGTCTAGCAGCGGTATCACATCTCGCCCAATCATTCTGCCAAACCACCGGACATCACATAAAACAGGACAGGTCTCACCCTGGATGTTCCGTATGCTTGAGTCTGATGGTAAATCCGTTATTGAACGAAACAAAACTGTTCACCACTGGATCACCGTAAAGTAATATTATTCCAATAAGTCTATGACTTCGCCCGAGTCTGTTTCATGAAAGTACTTATCCAACATTGAAAAAAAACCACATCACCACAGTCCTGCATATTGTCTCTAATGGATAGCAATGTTCTAACTTGTCTATTGTTTCTTAACTGTGCGTACAAGACTTATGTAGTTTTATTTTGCTTTGCTTTCTGCAACTTTATCTTTCTTTTTCCATTATTACTTTGGTTATCTGGATCTTCTTTTCTTCTTTTTCCAAGTTCCTTTAAAGGTATGTTTTATTTCGTATTAGACCCTGTCTAGGTTATTCCTTGGTTTATTGAGGTATTTGCTCTCCCCACAAATGAAATGCCTTGAGTTTTTCAACCAAGCTTTTCCGGTACACAAGAAGTATGTGTCTATCTTCTCTGATATATCCGGATGGGAGTTGGAACCTGTGAGAAGTATAACATATCAAGTGATAGGCGTCTGCCACTTAATACTACTTATGCAAGTGTCCTTCTCCAGCCGTAATGACAAGGCTTCCGAAGTAAACACCAACATAAGACATATGAATTCACCAAAGTCTAAACTATACACTAATAGAAAGCAATGGTAAACGCTATGCACACACATCTATTTCCTTATGCTAAAACTATTACCCTAAGGTTTTAATACCTTATATATTCACTTATCCTCCCGGAATCGAAATTAATAATTAAGCACATCGGCACTAATATCCCATTGCTTTAAACAATACGGGACTATAATTTCTTTCCCACACCTGGGAGTAATAGATATCTCTGTCCAGTTTGGAACACACACTAATCAAGAGAACCCAATGTCTACTATTTATAACGAGTGGCTCATCCTTCGTTATTTGTTTGATGTTCATACCTCCACACTCGTCTCTTGACGTGTCCTGCCCATCAAAAGGCGGTAAAATCACGTAGTGACTATTTGCTCGTTTCATCCGTTGTTAAGCTGTTTCCCTGAGTTCCCCGTACGCGAATACTTCAAAGCATCCTAACTCGTTGACCGGTTTCTCCGTTCATTTTTCCCCAACGCGATCTCCCCGGGTCCCCGTGTCCTTACGATCCGATCGTCAAGCAATGAACTCTGCGAACACCTGCATCCTATTTTTATATTCGTAGGTCAAGGATCTTTAATTTCTCCTCCTCTCAGAATGAAGTACACAATTGTTAACCCTCCTCCTTCATTGTATTTTGATATCTCAGTTATCAAGGAATCACTAAACTGCAGTTTTTCCGTGACAGTTGCCTCACAACATTTGATCGACTCACGCCAAAGTTGTTTGTCCAGACTGTTTTAATACTGTGTCTCAATGGCGTCACAAATCTGACTAGACACTAAGCGTCGAGAAGCTATTTTCTTATCTCCTTTTCCGACTTGATGTACACAACACGCCGGCTATCCCGCTTTCATCTGGGGACTTGCCCCGGTACTCCAAAAAGTCTTGCCGGCCTGTAATATGGAGAATCTTTTCCCCACAACAAAAGATTTTGCCGACTTTCATCAGGAAAGTCTGTCTCCAACATCTAAGAATGACGGCCGCATGTAGACGAATGGCGCGACAGTCTTTCATCGATCGACAACTCCAAGAATTTCCGCGACAGTATCTGGGGTCAATATTTCAAAGTATCTGTGAGAAGAATGCACCACGTCTTGCAAGTAACTGTTTAGAAAATGTACTATTTCAGTTTGCCTTGGTTATTTTTAACACACAGCAAGGAAATCTGACAGCAGACCAATTAAACTGTAACGGTATTAGAAAACGTGCAGAAATAAACAATCCTGTACTAAGAATAACAAAAGCCCAAACAATTTTAAGATGGATACAAGCAGTTACGTTGATAACACTTGAGACTCCGTGTGTCCTCTTCTGTCACTCCACTGCAGGTTACCTTTCACTCAATTATTCAGTCGCTTATTGTGACAATTGGCAAAATGGTAAGGTAATGAATGACAGAGAGATAGATATGTGCATAGTCTAGTAACATAACATAATCCAGTCAAAAACTTAAAACCAATCCAAGACTCTGGTAATGGAGTTATATTTCGAACCATGACCGCTCAAGATTATCATTCTGGAACATGATAATGAATCCTAGATAAGATAAGTAGCATAATTTGTTAAAACACAACTAATGATGTGTGATTCTCATGAATGTTACAGTCAGTGGAATTGGTAAAACAACGGCTAAAAACTTGCTGCAAGAGTGTTCAACATACGCACACCAGGCAACATTTATTTGGATTACACCTGCTCCATTTAAGCACAAACTCAATGGGCGTGTCAAAAACACCAAGTTGGCTGCTTCTTTCCTTAAATATATTTAAGATAATATCTCAATGTGCAATAAAGAAGAAGAGGAAGAGGAAGAAGAGGGAAGGATTCCATTCCAGTATGTCGAGAAGCTATTTCAAGAAATGCGTGTCTGGACATGTCGAATACTCACTTATGCGTCAGTATAAAGAATTGAAATTAAAATTAGAACTACCAATCATGTCATTAACATTACTCAGAAACATGGACTTTAGAAAGGACAGTATTTATATACAGTATTTATCTACTAAGATCAACCTAAAATTCATCATCAATGACAACAGCATCCCAAGAACTGCTGCTACTGACACAGTCACTGACAGTTTTAAGGACTTTGCTCAAACGTCTGTCTACTGCGTCCAGATGGTTTTCCAGTAAAATAGGTACCAGTTGGTCTGAGTTCAAAGATTTTCTCAGTAGACTACTGAGACTGTCTGGACCTTGGTAGAGTTTGATGAGCTTAACCATTGTGGACTGTCGGATCATACAGCACTGTCTGACTGGCGCCAGACAAGAGTTGCAGTCGTAATTGGCTTTTGAAAACCTGGAACAGAAGCGACAGTGTACATTCTGTTAAAGCAGTTTCTTAAGAAAGGGTCTTTGTTTTCTAAATGAAAATGTCGCTACATCAGGCTATATACTTCGAAATACATTGCATTGTATTAACTGTTTGATAAACCCTCGTCATATTAAATTACATGCACTAAAATATATAGTATATATTCTTTTTACTGATTGAAAGATTGATATGATGACTGATTGAATTAATTAATTGATTGTGTGATGAGTTTAAGGACTAACTACACTGCATTTTAAAAACTAATTTTGCTCTTATTGTCTCCTTCAAATCATACTTGTAAATCTCAGGTGAGTGCACGAACACTGTAGCAACGTCGAGGATTCTTGTCTCCATATACTTGCGTATATGCGTGCTATAAAATGCTATTCTTGTCTTTATATACTAGAGTTTATGCTTACTATACAATGCTATTGTTGTCTCTGGGTAATTGTGAAACGCCAGTACACGAAATCGATAGCAACGTGCTAGACTCTTGTTCTTAATATTAGAATCTGTACATACTTGGACTTCGTTTTTGACTTCTTGACAAACTGGCAAACTACTGAACATATTATATGTTTCTTTAAAACTGGGATTGAAGGGGAGACGGACTGCCCTTGGTCAGATTTGTTCGTCCTAAACCTGCGACTAGCCTAGCAATTCGGCAGAGGATATTTTTCCTGCTCGAAGAAATAATAAGAAGCATATTTGGACTGACCCAAATGGTAACCGACCCGGCAATGTTAAAGGACAAGGAGACAGATCAGCGATTACAAAAATAGGTACACTGTACATCTATGGATATATATTTTTTTTTTTTATTTGCATATCCTTTACAGGACATCGCTGCCAACACCAGCATCTTTCAGCTGTATATTGATTTCTTGGCAAGATTACGCTCAGTAGTTTGCCATTGTTTTCTGAGCAGCCGGCTCACATATCCCGTAAGTTACCGATGCGATTCGAACCAATGCTGATTCTCACCGTCATCACGTTACCGACGACGGGAGTATACGAGATTACGGAGAAAAGTCATAACCTCTAAGCCAATATATAATATATATATATATAATATATATATATATATATATATATATATATATATATATGTATATATATATATATATAATATATATATATATAGTGTACATATGCGGTGTTAACAGTAAAGAAGACGAATTCGAGAGCAACTCTAGGACACTCAGAACCCTTCACCATAAGATCTAGAGTTCATTCATTCATTCATTCATTCATTCATTCAGTAGCATGTCCTTTGCAGAACCTCGCTCCCATAACAACCTTCCGGAAAACATCTCGATCATAAGCAAGATGTCCCGCATATCCTGCATTCATCTTCTCTTTGGCCTTCCTCTTCCTCTCTTCCCGGGCATATACCCCTCCAGTATTGTTCTCTCCAAACTTTCGTGACGTTTCAAGTGCCCAAAATATTTCAATTTTCTTTGTTTTATCGTCTTTACTAGCCAACCTTCTTCAATATTCAGTTCCTAAAGTATGGATGCATTTGTTCTTTTCTTTATCCAAGATATTCTTAGAACTCGTCTATAACATTTATATTCAAAAGCATTTATGCGCTGCTCAGCTTGTTTAGTAAGTGTCCAGATCTCATAGGCATATGTTGCAATGGGAAAGATCTGGAGTACGACAAGGTTTTGTCCTGACCCCTCTGTTGTTCATAACCTATCTAGACAATATATGTAAAGAAACCAGCCAAACAGAGACAGCAAGAACACAGCATGATGAGAACACAGAAGAAGAAACATCTGTAAATTGCACCATTAGAGAACTTCTCTTTGCGGATGACCAAGCACTAATAGCGAAATCAGAAGACGAATACTATTGATCACCCGACCACACTACCACATGAATAGTCTAAAAGAAATATGTAGGAACATAACACGAAAATTAGCACCAAGTAAAGTAGAAGTAAAGACTATAACTAAAGAAGTAAAAACAACAATTCACCTAACGAAATCCCCTGAAACAAGTAAAGAGTTTCAAGTACCTAGGAAGTATAATATCATCCAATGGCAAATCAGAAGACAACATCGAAAATAGATGCTATGAGGCAAACCAACTTATTGGACAATTGGCATCAATAATAAAGAACAAACATGCATTAATAGTTACTAAGAAAGCATTTTACAACACAATCTTCCTACCAACTCTATGCTATCAACGCCATACCCGGACAATGACAGAAAAAGAGAAAAGAAAGCACACAACAGAAATGAGATTCCTGAGAAAAAAAAAATCAATGTATCAAGAAGAGATACGATCAGAAATGAAGAAATAAGGATTAAAGTGGCTGTTGTAGCTGCACTAGATTTTATTAGAAGGCAGCAGGTAAAATGGTTTAACCATGCAAGTTGGTTAACAACTAACAGTATACCAGAAATCGCATTGATGTACAGACCAGATGGAAACAGAGGAAGAGGCCGACCACGTAAACGTTGGACGGATGGAAAAGCAGAGTCCATGGGAGTATCGATACATGAAGGCCAAAAGTGGGTAATCTCCCGCTGTTTATACTTCCCCTCGACACCGCAGGGTACAAGAGGAACATGGTGAGATTAGATGAGATGAAGACGAACTCATAGAAACAATGGATACAATACAGGTGAGACTAGATACTAGACAACTGAGTGTAGACACTACACAGCTGAGTTTAGATACTATACAGCTGAGTCAGCAGACCATTTTTGAGAGCGTGCACGCACACATATGCATGTCTACAGACAACAGACTAGAGCCCACACACAGTTACACTCGACCTCACCCTCCAGCGTTGTCCACATGAAACACGAACGTGTCTTCGGCAAACTCCGGAAATCGCTCGTAGTGAGATCGGTTCATATTCCCTGTACAGAGAGTTACAGTCACTCATTATCATTAACGCATTATACAAAGCAATCCACAGTGAGTGCATTGGTGTATCCGTACATGAAATACATTAATTACGGTCTTCTTTCCTTGGCATAGACATACATAATCGTCACAGGTATTAAATATGTCTCGTTGTGAGATAGGTTCATGTTACAGTAATGTATTATTATAAACTCATTGCACATATCAACTCACCGGCGTTTAATGGTTCGTCCGTGTATGAAATACGTTACTTACTGAATTCTTTCCTAGGGACAGAAAGATTAGTGATCAGTAAGACAAGGACACGGATGACATACGCTCTGCGGGGTTGTTCAGTGTACAAAGAACTTGGAGATTAGTGATGATGGTCATCGTCGTACTCGGACAGGTCCATAGCCCTCTGATCTCTTTCTTAACTTATCCACTAGAGTACATCGACCGATCACATCGGTTCTGTGTTAGTTAATCCATTGTCTTGTGCTCTTGACAATGTCATCATGTTACTATATGTTGGATATATAAGCTTCAGTGATCATTCAATTATCTCTTGGCTGCTATGTAAGCTGAACCCATACATCGTTCTACTTTCTGTTGACAACATAACCTGACGGAAGACATCATTGTACTATCATTCTATTATCTGTTGGCTATACAACCTGACTCCAGTGATCATTATATTATATGTTGGCTATATAAATGGAAAAATGCCATGGACAGAAAGAAAAATCAATGACCAAATCCTACAAAACATAAATGAGAACCTTAAGTTGAGTACAGAAAGTAGACATGGACAGTCAACATTTTTGGACACGTTATGAGAAGAAATAAATTGGTGAATTTTGTGACAACTGGCAAGATTGAGAGGAAAAGAACAAGAGAACGGCAGAGAAGTAAATATCTGAATGGCTTGGCTACGTTGTATGGTCGAGACAAGACACAGAGCTAATCTGCGACTCTGATGACGGTGTGAGATGGCAAAACATGATCACCCACGCTTATCGGTATGGCACATGATGATGGTGTATGCTGACACCAGTCGTCATTCTATTCTATGTTGGCTATATAAGCTGACACCTGTCAGTCTTGTCGCCTAAATTTCCATTTGTTTTCAGTAATTGTATTTTATAAAGATTCCCTATGTTTCCTGCTTTTATATTGTTTTCTTTTCCTAGCTTTACCACAGTTTAACCAATTTCATTCAAATTAAATGTTAGGTACTTTATGATAGTGGCCACAGCCTGCTAGTTGCATGTTTTTTTATTTTTAAATGTACGTCGCTATCAACTATGGCACTGTTGGCATTGTAGTTTGACATTGCTTTCTGAACGACCGATACTCATACCGCCGAAATCAACGCAAGGCTGTCTGCACCGAAATCACCTGCAGCTGATTGTTATCCCTCGACACGATATGTCGGGGAAATGTGAAACGCGCTCACCTCCCATTAGCCACAGCGCCTGTAGCCACAACCCGTAGAGCAGGGGTGTGGAAAGTCTGCTCTTCGGACCGTATGAGACTCGCGAAATTATTTGATCGGACCATGCCACGACAACCGCAGACGGGACTCGAAATTGAATAAATCTAGGAGTTTTATAAACAATCATCATTAGCAACATCACTAATACCAACTACCATTACACTCTTCACCAAAGGGAAGCATTCCCAGCCATCACAAAAGGTGTGAGGTAATGAAATGTTTGACCAAATTTATCAGGATAATTGTTAAGTCGATATTTTTTAATTAATGCCCGCGAATGGTGTTATGAATTTCCAAATAGCCCTTGGCAGTAAAACACAAAAAAAACATTCCCCACCCTCACTGTAGAGAAATAATCATAAGATGCATATGTCAGTCATTAGGTGTGCGCAAGTTGGTTGCCTCACCTGTAAGAAAATCAAAGACAGCCAAGTCCATCAGGTCCAACAGAATACGACCACGACTAAACTTCAGATCAGACTTTACCACTTTCTCACAGTAATCCTCGTTGACTTCCCATGGGGCCTGCAAAGAAACACAAGCAGCTCATTGTACTACAAGCACACAAACACAGAAAGCATGTCCCGAAGAAGGAACATACAATGACTCTGTGATGTGATAAGACCACCACAGTGTGCAGGCCTGAATTCACGGAGGAGTAGCTTGCCGGTCTTCTTGCTCTTCTTGCTCTATGGTGATCGTCACAACTACGGAGAAGCATGTTAAGATGCACCCAGGTCATGATTCGTCACAGAAAACTTGGACTAGCTGAGATTAGACCAATGTTAATAATGTTTCCTTCACAGATTTTGGTGCTTCATTGTTAGCCAACTCGAGCTCAATGTCCGTTCAGAAGAGAGGATGTTAATAAGCCAACATCATCGCTATTTCTCAGTCAATTCCCCGGAAGGGGCAGTACTTGAACGAGCAACGATTGATTGTATGGTATTTTAAATTCTTACATAATATATATATATATATATATATATATATATATATATATATATATATATATATAATTATATATATATATATATATATATATTTATATATATATATATATATATATATATATATATATATATATATATATATATATATATATATGGTAACTGTAAGCCCAAATCTCGGTGGATCCCAACATATAATGCAGCCCGATCCGAGGCATGTTCGCGCAAATTAGAGGTCATTTCCAGAATCTGTTCTGGAGTACCGCGACCATATTGGCAAGTGCAAGGATCAGTTTCGGGAGCTTCATTTTGATGCGATTGGTTGCACGGTACTGTACATACTTAAGTAAAATCGTACATGTGTTAACAGCTTCATACCTTTGATCCCGTATATGTTCTTGCCCATGGATGCTTATTATCGTCATTTCTGCTAGGGACAAGTCGTCCCGGGAGGGCAATCGCTACAGAACCCTCAAGCATGTGAGGGTTTCCGCATAAACCGTACAAACTGCCGTAGTACTGTCTGGATTCCACTAGAAAGCAGCTGTTGCCAACTGGAGGAGAATACACGACATTTGATTACGATCTGTCTGCCTGCCTGTCTGTCTGTCTGTCTGTCTGTCTGTCTGTCTGTTTGTCTGTCGGTCGGTCGGTCGGTCGGTCGGTCGGTCGATCTGTAAGTCTATCCGTCTGTCTATCTTTCTGTCCATCCATCCATCCGTCCGTTCATCTCTGTGTCTGTCCGCCACCCCATCGGGCCTTCGTCAATCCCTTTGTCTCTCTGCCTGCCTGTCTTTCTGTTCATCTCTCTTTCCGTTTATACATGTTGTGTGTACGTCTGTCTGTATGCCCGTTTATTGGTCTATGTATTATCCATGCCTCATCCATGTATAGAAGTCGTGTGACAGTGTGTATTACAACAACTAACGTCCCTTACCTGGGGATTTATACAGCAAGACGTAATTTCCGGACACGTCTGACGATGCATTAATCATCCTGCCAGCTGTTGGAGGTGTTCTATAAAACCCTAAGATCCTGGTGAACAGACAAGGTCATCTCAACGCAATAAAGAAATTGTCTGTCAGCGCGAGCCCCAAAAAACCCAATCGTACCTGGCAAACACAGAAAATATATAACCAGTTCCTGCTTGGCACTAACTCGAAAGAGTGCAAAGAAAGGAGAGATAATCAAAATCCACACACAAAAACGGACTTCAACTATAACTGGCACTGAAAAAGCAGATTGAACAAGACCGAACTTTATCTTTTTTTTATTTCGTAAATACTGAACTGAGCAGACTTGTTTTGTAAATCACGTGATATGGACAAGTCGGTTTCTCTGCTTCATTTAATCACACGAATGTCATTAATTAACATGGTAATTATGTTGCACACCAGAACTTAGCTGGCTCCGTGGCGAATGAGTTACGGGCGCAATTTCGTCATCCGGCATACTCTCGTTCGAAACACAGCTACAAGCGATTTGGCAGCAGACCGCGTTGCGTTGGAATTTACGAAATGGTGTGGGTGTCGGTCGTTCAGAAAGCAATGGCGAACTACTGAACGTAAACTTGCCAAGATATCACAACAGTAAAAAATGTTGGTGTTGACTGCAACGTCCTGTAAAGGATATGCAACACTAACCAGAATATAAACACAACTGTGCATTCATTCATTCAGTAGCATATCCTTTGCAGAACCTCGCTCCCATAACAACCTTCCGGAAATCTTTTCCATCATAATTAAGATGTCCGACGTCCGATACACCCATCTGGAAATCATCCGTAAAATCCTGCATACGAACTGATTATTTGAGCACGATCCAGAAAGTTCAGGTAGGTTTTGTATGCCGGAATTAGTGTTATTTTTTGTCGTTATCATGTTAAAGTTAGTTGCGTATCCTTAACAGGACGTCGCAATGAACCCCAGCATATGTTAGCTGTGTGAGATTTATTTGACAAGTTTACTTTCAGTAGTTTACCACTGCTTTCTGAACAACCAGCACTCACACCATTGATGAAAATCAACACTGGTGGTCTGCTTCCAAATCTTCCAACGCTGTATGTGAACTTGCAAGTCGTGTACGTTACCCCTTCACCATAGTCGCTGGTACAACATCCCGGACCAGACCTTTGCAGAAGGTCGCTAACTAGGCATCCCGCCGGAAGCCTGTCGACCTCTTCCATTTCAAGGTACATTCAGTGTCCTGTGTTCATCTTTACGCTAGTCGATTCCTGCCTGTTCTACCAGAAACTTCCATCATTGTTCCTTCCAAGTCAATGTGACTTTAATATTTCCAAAGTATTTTAGTTTCTAAGACATTACATTGTTTATGAGCCAGTTTTTATTTTTTCCTTTTAATTTGCAAATGTTGTGTAATGTCAATTCATTCTTGGTTCACAATAGTTCACAATAATGTTTATGTAATGTTTGAGCTGAAATTTTCTTCTGTAGTGATTGCTAAGGGGAGCGGTTGGCCGAATGGCTAAAAACCCCGGGTTCTCCTTCGGGAGACTTTTCTGTTCGGGGCAAAAAGAAAATCCTAACCTGCACAGTTCGCGGCTCTACTATCGAGGCGTCATTAATTAATCAGGCTCAATACCCACCTGCCCTACATTGCAAGCTGCTATAGGCAGTAGATGACATTTTATACAGTGATTGCTAAATGGTCCAAGAACCGCATCCATATGCTTGATGATTGTTCTCGAACATTGCCTAGGTTCATTGGTTCATTACACTGCGTTATCTCTGCATTGGCTTAATTCTTTTGAAAAGTCATGTTGTTTTTTTGTTTTTTTTTTAATATGGGGCCACATTTGCAACATTATACATTTCTTCATTGTTGATTGTGATTTTTGGTTGGTATGTAGTTTTGCCCATTAACATTATTTTGGTATTTGTTTAAGTCCCACCCCCCCCCCCCCCCCCCCCCAAAAAAAAAAAAAAGATGATGTTCAGTACATCTGTTGATAGAAAGGACCAATTCTTTTAAGCCTTTACCACACTTTCAGAATAAGATCGTATCATATACATATCCGAGTTCTTGAATTAGATTTAAACATATAATGTATCAAATTGTCCCAGGTCTGATCAGTTTTGACACTTCTCATTACAGTTTCCGTAAACGTTCAGAATTCATAGAGATACAATCATCCTTGTACCACTGCATTCAATCGTGGGGAATTAACTTCAGTTAACGTTAGTGTTGTCAGTACATCAAAGTGTTATCCATTGAACTCAACAGATATTATAAACGTCCTTAGAGGATGTGGCCGAAACGAGGACTATCTACTGGATCAACATGAATAGTTCACATATTCTGGATGGAATAACTTTGGTCACACGTAAGGGGGAAATTAAGGCCTTAATGATGTGTATAAATGATACCCTTTGCTGGTGGCAAAAGTGTCACCCAATGGATAACTCCTTGGCTGGCATATTCATTTCGTGGAAAGTCTGGTCCAACCGCTCCTATTGTGGTGAAAATCTGACCCGAGAATTCATTTTCCCAAATCTAAAGGCTGCATCCTTCTCGTCTCCGAATGTGCAGTCTGTGATGAATGGAAGATTCAATATGCGGAAATAATGCTAAGCAGCACCGTGAGGACGATTTGATTAGTGAGCCCTGTGCCAGAATTCCATGTGTCACTCTGCACTTATGGAAAAAAATTTGGTGGAACTGCGGTAAAGCTGTGAAAATGTAAACAATATAAAATGACACAAAGTAGTGCAGCTTTACATAACAGAATTACGACACATACAAGACTTTGTGGCGATTAGCCTTCATCAGCAACCAAACACATTCACAATACACAACATGGAGTCACGGAAATCTCCTGTGACTACATTAAAACGTGACGACAGGACGAGAAGAATAAACAGATGAAAAAATGAAAGCAATGAAGAGAAAATGAAAATTGGAAAAAATGTTCCTACTTACCTCAGAATTCCGAGCTGTGTATCTTATACAGCATACACAGCTCGGAATTCAGAGGTAAGTAGGAACATTGTTTTAATGTAGTAAAGGAGATCTCCGTGACCACATGTTGTGTTTTGTGAATGTGTTTGTTTGCTGATGAAGGCTAATCGCCGCAACGTCCTGTATGTGTCGTAAATTTGCACTACTTTGTGTCATTTTATATTGTTTGCACTTATGGAAGCCTCCTTGCATGGCAGAGTGTACACTTGGTCAGTCTCTGCCTTCCCCTGAGAGTCAAACTCGACGTGCCATGTGGGGGAATCACTGGTAGATGGAGGCACAAGGATGAAACATTTGGAATTAAGGGACATTGTACTAGCCTGGTCAACAAATGCCTCAAGAAGTTGAATGTATCCAGACAGGAAGTATAAACTTGCCTAAATGCGAAGTATCAACATCTCTAGATGCAAAGTATCAACATATCTAGATGCGAAATATTTACCTGTCTAGGCAGGAATTATCACCATATCTAAATGTGAAATATCGCTATGCATAAATATGAAATATTTACCTTTCTAAACAGGAAATATCATCACGTTTAAATGCAACTTATCAGCATGTCTAAATCCGAAGTATCAACATGTAAAAATCCAAAATAGTAACATGACTAAATGCAAAGTATCTATATGTCTAAGTGTGAAGTATCAATCATGTCTAAATGCGAAGGATCAATATGTCTATATGCGAAGTATCTACCTGTCTAGACTGGAAGTAACAACGTGTCTAAATGCGGAGTCTCTACCTTTCTAGACAGCAAGTATCAGCATTTCTACATGCATTATACCTACCTGTCTAGAAGTTAAATTTTAAAGAATCAAAATACGAAGAATCTATTTGTCTGAATAGTAAATATCAGCATGGCTAAATGCGAAATATCTACCTGTCTAGACGAGGAAAATCAACATGTCTGAATGCGAATTTTCTACATATCTAGATGAGAAGAGTCAACGTGTCTAAGTGTGAAGTATTAACATATATACCTGTTAAGACGGGAAATATCACCATGTCTACATGCGAAGTATCAACATATCTACCTGTTAATACGAGAAATATCACAATGCATATATACGAAGTATCTACCGGTCTAAACCGAATATATCAATATTCTAACCATGAAGTATCAACTTAAAGAGAAACATCTACCTTATTAGGCAAGAAGTTTCTACTTTATAAGCGCAAATATCTACCTGTCTAGATGGAATGCAGCGATCTCGGCGTTGTGACGATCAAATTCACTAAAGTACAGCAGATCTGGGGGAGTTTGGTAATCTCTGCCGAATCTGGCACAACACAGAGCACATTAAATACCATAAATAGATGTGTAAAGACAGACGAACAAACATGTAGACAGACACAGTAAACCGGCACATGAAGAAGGAAAAAAGAGGTATGAAGCAGGTAAATAAATAAAGACAGACAGACAGACAGACAGACAGACAGACAGACAGACAGACAGACAGACATCACAAATAAAATATATTATTTTTTTCCCTTCTCCTCTACTTCTTCTTCTAATACTTCTTTTCTTTTATTTCTTCCGTTTCTTCTCCTCCTCCTTCGTACGCCATCAGACGTCGGCATGATTATCCCAGAAAAAACAGGAGTCAGCTGGAGCTATTTGACATCAGTGAGTCTATATTTATCACATGTAGTGAGGCGTTAGCAATCAGGCAATTCCTGCCGGTCTTGTGCAAACAGAAAGAGTTCCTTGTAAATATGAAATTACCTTGGGGATAACAGATATTCCACAATCGAATAATACCTGTGACTTGTTTTAGTTGTTTCAGCTCAAGTATTATTCATGTTACACTTCAGATGATATATAACGCTGCAGTATGCACCTGATGAGATGCAGTGAAATATGTCAGACAATAAATCGTGCAACATATTATTTGGCAATGAATGAATCACCAAAAAACGAGAAGTAGATTGTGAGCTTTACTGAAACACAACTACAAGAGACAAATTGGCCTTCGTCAGCACAGGATAAACAAACACAAACCGACACAAAACTACATTAAACACATGACAATATTAAACTAATTAAAGGTATTTTTACACGCGTTTGACTGTCAGTGGATTGTATAAACCGGAACATATTATTTGAGGCTTCTGTGTAAACAGTGGAACATTCAGAGAGAACAAGCTGTATCTTTAAGTAACGAAAGACATCACAACACAGAACTGGCACTATTAGCCACCGGACGCTAATGCATATGCTGGGGGGAGGATCTGAGCACCTATGGACATGTCCGGAGTGCAATGAAGATACCCCAACTGATAACTGATAACTGATAACTGATATCACATCAGAGGTTCACCTTTGAGGCTTGAGCACACCGAGAGCTCCATTGCTGAAGTTGAGGATGACTGTTGCTTGGCTGTATTCCACCTTCGCCTCTGGTAGAGCAAATGATAGCATCAATGAAACACATGCTGGACACTGTAGAGAACTGGTTTTACATTGAAGGACATTGACAGAACGGAATCTCTTCTCTTTTCGCCCTTTATCTCCCATTGGGACATAGATCCTCAACCAAGTAACCCCAAGCCTTCCTTTCCTTATCTACCCCAGGCAGCTCCGTGTGTATCCTTCCCATAGTATTCATTTATGTCCCTAATTCTCGTCTCCATGTGTGTTTGGTCATTTATTATGTCTTTGCCTTGTGAATCCCAGACAAAGGCCTTTCTAGTTATAATATTCTCAGCTTTTCCCAGTGTATCTCACATCCTGCGCCAGTTTGTTTTTTCTTCACTGTGGTTCAATGCATTTGTCTAGTTCTCTCAGTAAGACCCCCATTGGACAATTGTGCTAGTCGATAGTTTTTCCTTACCTGCAACAATTAATAATAGATGATGTTAGTGTCAGCCATAAATAAGACAGGGAATGTCACAACCAACTCACTCCAAGCTGTCATGTCCGTTTATATATCCCATGCTGCTTCATCAATGTCCTGTCCGTGTTATTTCTTTCTGCCTCTATTTCTCTTCTCTATTTCTCTTCTCCGTGTGGCTCTTCTTCTAATTCATGTTCTATTTGAATTCCAGACAAAGGCCTTTCTAGTTATACTATTCTGATGTTTACTTCGGTATATCCTATCCAGCGCCACCGTCTGTTTTTCTCAAATCTTGGTTGACTGGTATTTGTGTTCTCTCCAGGAGCTTTGGTGGCTACGTTATATCAGTTTAATCATACTGTTTTAGGCATGTGCTAATTAGTGAATGTTTGTAGTTTATATGAAAGCGTTTCAGTCACTCTTCGTGTTTCTAATGCATACAGTGGTATTGATTTAACGTTAAAATTGAATATTTTAAATTTGGTTCAATTCCTTTTGCTGTCCATATGTTTCTTTTATAAGTATTTGTTACCCCATCTGTGTCAACGTTGCTACCTAGATATGTGTATGCTTCCGTGTCTTGAAGTGGTTTCACTAAAGAGATCTGATTGTTATGTACTTGGTTTATTCTCATTATCTATGTCTTGTCGCTATAAATGCGTAACATAATTGTTGCGACCTTGCATCCATTGTGATTAGATTATCTTGCATCTGCTTTCGTGTGTGGGACAGGAGGGTAAGGTCGTCAGCAAAGTCCAGATTATTGAATAGCTTTGTCAAAGAAGTCCACTGAATTCCATTGCTAGCTGTGCTTATTCTTGTCTTCATATACCAGTGTATAGTCAGTCAGAGTATCAGAGGTGACAAACGGCATTACTGTCTCACTGCTGTTATTGCTACGATTGTCTATCTTTCCTTCATAGAGAACACTGCATCACAAATGTCTCAATATGTTTCCTTTATTAAGTTAAGGTTACTGTGGTGAGACTCTCCGTTGTGATCTATGGGTGGAGACTGGAGTACTTAATGGAAATAGCTGATGCCATCAAAGCCATACTTTCATTATCATCGTGTGCCATGCCGATAAGCGTGGGCGTTAATTGTTCGATATTTCACATCGTACCAAGTGTCTTGGATCAGGTCTGTAAACATGTCACTATTATCCCACGTGGCTTAGTCATTCTAGCATTTATTTATGTATCATCCATTTACAATTTTACCAGACGTCATTAAGTTTTTCAAGTTGTTTTTTATTCTCCCCATAACATGCACAAAGAATATTTTCCATGTCCACACGTCTAATTTCCCTACTCACATTACAGTGTGTACTTACTTTTTTTTTCTACCAGTCCATGGTATGCCGGTCTCTCTGGCCGAGGGGTTACAATACTTTCTCCTTAATCCCGTTTATCACGCAGAGTCTCGTAGTGGGCGAGAACTGGGAGCGATTCGTCCCCCGCTAGTGCTTGCGGGATAACTGAGCCGGCTGCTCAGAAAGCAATGGCAAACTACTCAGCGTAATCCTGCCAAGAAATCAACAGACAGCTGAAAGATGCTGCTGTTGACAGCAATGTCCTGTAAAGGATATGCGAATTAAAAAGAAAAAGTCCATGGTATTCTTTGCATTTTCCTCAGAAACTGCAATACCGCTGTCATTTGATGTTTCTTTCTTCTGTCAGTTCGTGGTTTTCTGTGCATTTTTGTCAGAAACCACAATTCCGCTGTGATTTTGATGTTTCTCAGCGCGTCTGTGTTGTGTGCAGTCTTCACTTGCACAACTTCTATATTACACTTTAACTCTCTTTTTAGCACTAAAAAATGCACGCATTTTATTGGTCAGTCTGTTTTCCATCTTGCAGAAAACTACTTTTGCCATTGCAATTCTTTTTGTTTTTTTTTCTGTCTACAAGGGACCTTCCATTTGATGTTATGACTGTTCCAAGGTAGTCGATGCTATTCATCTTTGAGAGAATTGTTTCATTTACTTTTGACGTTTTGTGTAACGCTTGACCACAAAAGTTGAAAATGACGATTATGTTGACTTTGTATCTCTGTTGCATTGTAGCATTTCTTCTTTCTTTAAGATAGCATCGATCTGTGTTTATTACAATTTAATGCAAACGCTAGTTGCTCACTGTAATCTTTTAAAGCAACAACTAAATGCTGCATACCCTGTCCATTGCCTGCATTCAATATTTCGTTATCTACATATATTATTGATGTTAAGAAGAAAATCCCCTTAAACCAGTGTTCAATAGTGCACAGCTGTGGCTGGTGAGGACGAGAATCACGATCGCTTCGACATAAAGAACCAGTGACAGAAAGAATTTATTTAAAATGGTTTAAGAATCTGGCACGTGGGCCCGTCTTTCACTGTGCCTGTTATTTCAACAACCACATTAAACATGCAACATAGGATGCGAAAAAGAACCTGTTTGGGAGTCGCGATAGCCTCTTGGTTAAATATTCGTCTGTCCACCTGGTGGTCATATGTTCGACCCCATCGGGGAAGATGCGGATATTTACAACGCACCTGGGCAAAGTTATGGAGACTGTGATAAATAAAAGAATAACATTCCACCTCGAGAAGAATGAACTGTACAGCCATACACAATCCGGGTTTAGAGCCAACAGGTGCACGATGGATCAGATCATCAAATTGGAAAACCACGTAAAGAAAGGATTCAAGAGAGGGGAAAAGACGTTGGCTGTATTCCTGGACCTAGCCCAGGCGTGCGATCAATGTTGGAGTGAAGCTGCACTAATCAAACTGAAGAAAGTAGGCATAGTGGGAAGAACCTACAAATACATAGAAAACTTCCTTCAAGATAGAAGCTTCTCAGTGGGGGTAGGGAATGAGGTATACGACACATTTGTGCAAGAGAACGGCATTCCCCAGGGCTCGGTCATCTCGCCAACAATCTTTTCAATACTGGTGAACGACCTGACAGAGGAGATTCAAGACAAGAAAACAAGACTATCTCAATTCGCGGACGACTGCGCTATATGGAGGAGTGGCAAGGCGGCAAAGACTATAAGAGGACCCCTCCAAAAGCAAATACACAAGCTAACAGCATGGATGGACAAATGGGGTTTCAAAATCAATACCAATAAACGGTCAGCATGGTATTTAGCAGCAAGAAGAAGTTATATCATAACAAGGACTGGAAAATAGAGATAAAAGGGGAAACCAATAAGAAAACAAAGAGCACAGTCTTCCTAGGAATGACCCTAGATGAACAGATGAACTGGTCAAAACATATAAGCCAGACATTAGAAAAATGCAAGAAAGCAAGCAACCTACTGCGCGTGATAAAAGGTAACTGTTGGGGTGCCCACACCCAAACAATGCTGATGTTCTATAAAGCATTTATCAGGGGCAAGCTAGAATACGGCAGCATTGTGTACGACTCAGCATCAGAAGCCAACAAGAGGAAGCTAGACACCATACAGACCCAAGCGCTAAACATCATCCTGGGTGCTGGAAAATGTACATCCAGAGAAGCCATGGAGGTAGCGCTGGGTGTACTTCCACTGAGTCTGAGGCGTAAACAGCTGACGTATAACTACTGGCTAAAGGTTGCTCAAGACAAAAACCACCCTGGATACCAAACGTTCAGTGACAACAACAGAGAAAAAGGGGGGGGGGGGGCATCCCAATAGTAAAACTGCAAAGACCGGCAGGATGGGAAGCAGCAGAGAAGATGAAGGAAGAAATTGAGCTAGCAGAGACCCTGAAACAGACAAGACGGTTCAAGCCAACAATCCCACCATGGGAACTAACAGTCCCATTCACTGACTGTAGTCTAGCAAAGTCCATCACCAAGGACACGGAGGACACAGATGCAAGAGACGCGGCCGAGGAATACATACAAGAAATCAGTAATGACAACCTCATAATATACACAGACGGGTCCAAAAACGAACAGGGAGAGTGTCACGGGAAAACTGCAGTTTAGTGATTCCTTGATAACTTACATATAAAACTACAATGTAGGAGGAGTGTTAACAATCGTGTACTTCAGTCTGAGAGGAGGATAAATTAAAGATCATTGACCGACGGATATAAAAATAGGATACAGGTGTTCGCAGAGGTCATTGCCTGACGATCTGATCGGACGGACACGGGAAACGGGGAGATCGCGTTGGTGAAAAATGAACGGAGAAGGCGATCAACGGGTTCGGACGCTTTGAAGTATTAGCGTAAGGGGAACCCAGGGAAACAGCGTAAGAACGGAACGAAACGAGCAACTAATCACTACGTGATTTCACCTGCCTTTTGATGTGCAGGATACGTCAAGAGATGAGTGTTGAGGTATGAACATCAAACAATAACGGAGGATGGGCCACTCGATATAAATAGTAGAAATTGGGTTTTCTGTTTTAGTGTGTGTTCCAAACTGGACAGAGATATCTATTAATCCCAGGTGTGGAAAAGAAATTATAGTCCCGTATTGTTTAAGGCAATGGGATATTAGGGCCGATGTGCTTAATTATTAATTTCGATTCCGGGATGATAATAGAAGATATAAGGTAAAGTAATCTTAGCGTAATAGTAGCATAGGGATATAGGTGTTTGTTCTTGATTTGTGGCATTGCATTCGTTTATCTAATCGTGTAAACTTTAGTGCACTCATAAATCGTATGTCCGTATGTTTTTCGGAGGCTTCTCAGTATGGCTAGAGAAGGACTCTCACATAAGAAAATAATATGAAGCAGACTCATATCACCGGATTACATATCTTCTCCACAGGTTCCAATCCCCATATTGAAATCAGAGAAGAAATGAAGGTTACTTCACTTGAGCAAATAAAGTACCTACTTAGAACCAACAAGAACATAGACATGTTTTCATATGAAGAAGTGATAACGTAACGTCAAATACAGAACATTGTATGCTCAAACGAATATACAACTAAAGCCCTTAAAAGGAAAAGACGTTAACCTGTGGCAAGCAGGGATACTTAAAACTGCATGCAATTGCACTGTGCAGAAACATTAAACTTTATTAACAAGAGACATTGTGTAGAACATTTATAGTAACTCTAGACACTGTTGGATAGTGGCGGTGTGTATTCAGAGGTGGACTATAATACCTTCCAAAACGGGAAATATATGAATTTCAGTGACTTACCAAATAGGATTATTTTCTGGTGATAAGACATTGAACAGTTGTTTTCTTCAAGAATTGGATTAAGTCCAGACTCAAGCAGGAGGAGATCATCCAGGGTGAGATCACTCCATTTCTATGTGTGCTGTCCTGTGTTTTAGCCGACAGAAGAGGCGAGAAAATCTACGCACATACGAAGTCAAAAGTCCTATCTTGCATTCACACTAGTAGACAATACCAACTACATATACACAGTCCATCCATACACCAGACATAGTTTTATTTAATAAATATTTTATTAATGGTTGAAAGAAACTGTTGTCGGAGTATGTGATGAAGGAATAATAGAGAGAGAGAAAGGAATAGATATATGGAAGGGAAGACAGAAGGGAGGAGTGTAGACAGAAGTCAGTCAAGAATCCCAAAGAATAAGAAGTAATAAGGTGTGCTTGTTCATTCCACGTTCCTCCCGGGACGACAAGTGACATTAAATGGTGGAGCATATCGGGGTAGCAGCCAATGCTTAGTGGTACCATCCCTAGCGAGGTACCTGCATATAGGTACATTAAAAGGTAACTGCATAGCAGGGTACATGCATATTGATACCTAAATATTGATATATATCTGTAAGTATAGATAATGATGACTTTTAATGGAAGCCTGTCCAGGGGATATATGGTGCCAGTACTTTAATGTTGTGGACCTTACAGTGAGAAAGATCCAGACAGGATAATTGTGGATAGGTGTTCAAACACTGTACTCACTTGTTCACACTTTCACACGTCTACATAAGTCTTTATCCTATATCTTCTCGTGAGGTTGTGAGAGTAGTTGTGGGGTACTGTGTGATGTCATATATAACATATAGATATTAAAATATATATATATTTAAGTGAGATAAGTTGTACGTACTTACTGCCTTGGGGTCTCTTTACCCAACCTGCGGACTTGCCTTCTTTTACTATGGCCACTCATAAACTAGAGATGGAAGAACTGAGGGAAAGGGGTGAAGCAATGGGGTTGTCTGGACAAGCCCTATCCGAGTATATACAAGTGGTAGAAAGAGAGCGTCGTCAAGCAGAACGAGAAGATCGAAAGGCAGAGCTCGAGCTTAGAAGAATGGAACAGGAGGCCAAGAAACTGGAAATGGAACAGGAGGCCAAGAAACTGGAACAGGAGTCCAAGAAACTGGAAATGGAACAGGAGGTCAGGAGACTGGGACTGGAAAAGGACAACAAGAGGTTGCAAGCAGAGGAAGCCATCAAGATAAGGGAACATGAATACCGCATGCGAGAACTGGAGCTCAAGACACAAACGAAGGGAGAAACTGACGGGGCAGAAGGAGGATCCTTTTCCCATGGTTCACTCAACATGAGTGGACATGGTTACCATGCCACGAAGTTTCCCTTGGCGGTCTTTGATGAAAGTAAAGAGAAGATATACCAGTTTTTGGATCGGTTCGAGGCCATGGCAGTCGCTATGGGACTGGATAGAAGCCGATGGGCTCTTAAATTATCCCAGGCATTACGTGGTTCGGGGTACGAGGTCTACACACGCCTACCTCCAGGACATGAAAATCATTACGAGGAATTAAAAGCCGCTTTGATGAAGCATTATGAAGTCACAGCACAAACGTATCGAAAGAAGTTTCGGTCGTCCAGAAGAGAGCCGGGAGAGATATTCGCCGCCTACAGTTTAAGGCTGAAATCATACCTCCAAAAATGGATAGATTTGGCCGAATTTAAGAGGGACTATGAGAGTCTCGAAGAGCTCATGGTGGTCGACCAGATGCGCAAGCAAATGTCGAAACCTCTCAGAACATTCTTGGGAGAACAAGGGGCGGAACGGATTGATGTGGTGAATAAGCTGGCGGAAAGATTCGTAGAAGTACATGGGGAGACTGCAGAACTCAGTATACAAACAAAAGGTCAGGAGAAAAAAGAGAAAAAGAAACCTACGAACTGGGAAGGAGAAAAAGTGGAACCTTGTATAAAGACGTCACTGGAGAGTTCAAAGAAGGTGAAGGGAGGAAACCAGAACACCTCGAATTCTCCAGCTAAACGACCGTGGTATGAGAAGTGGTGTTCGATTTGCAAGTCGCCCTCTCATAACACAAAGGACTGCAGATCGAAACCGAAAAGTTCTTACTTCGCGGCATGCCAAGTGATTCATAAGAAGGTGATCGCAGACAAAGCTGAGGTCAGAGAAGAAACTTTGACCAAAGAAAGCCCACGGAAAGTTTGGAAGGGAAAATGGTGCACACACTGCAGGTCGAAAACACATAATACTGTGGACTGCCGATGCCAGGAAAAGGTCGAGGAGAGGAAAGACACTCCGAACCAAGAGAGACCACCTGTGGTTGAACTGATTGAAGTCAATGGCCAGCAGGTTGTTTGTCTCTACGATTAAGGTTTGGATGGGGAAGCTGTGATAGACGCCAGCCTGGTAAGTCCAGACCAACTTACAGGGGAGACCATAGAGATACAGCCGGCAATGAGGAGTGCTGTTACCATGACGCTGCCAATCGCCAAGGTGGAGATTAAGTCAAGGTACGTCACGGGCATTATTCCAGCAGCTGTATTATCGGACTCCTTATTTCCCATGATCATTGGCACAAAATATGTCTTTTTGGGGATGCCCAAACAGCCAGCCCACAGGGAAGTAGAAGCCAGTGGATCTCAAGGGAAGGAAAAAGAGGCAGAGACACTATGCGACAACTCAGTGCTAGGGAAATTGCATACTGCCCAGAGGAAGGATACTACGTTGCATCCTTGCTACAGAAAGCTGCAAAGAAGTTCTAAGCCACCTGAACGGGGACAGTACTTTCTGAAGAATCGACTGCTTTACCGGAGAGCCGGAAGAGGAGACAACCTGCACGATCAGTGGGTGGTTCCAGAGACCCACCGTCCTCACATTCTTCAGAGTGGACACATCATAGCAGAGAATCGACATATGGGTGTCAGAGAGACCTTGCAGCAAATTTCCGGCCATTATTAATGGCCAGGAATGACCGTAGATGTACGCCGGTTAGTGGAGTCTTGTTCAGAGTGCCAGAAAGCACCACCCAACAAGTGGACTAAGAGTAAAATAGCTCTTAAAGTGGAAGACCAAGTGGAAGTGTGGGGTCAAGCAGAGACCAATATACTCCAAGTAGGATGGAAAGGACCTTATCCTGTGGAAAAGGTTGTGTCCAAGAATACCTACGGAATCAGGATCAGGGGAGAACTGAAAAATCTCCCTAGGCATCTCATTAAGAAATATGAGGAGAGATCCGAGAGCAAAGCTTCGCACTGTATGGTGATGGCAGCCATTAAGAAAAAGGTTACAGTTCCAGACGAAGACCAGAGATCGCCAGTACAACATAGGAGGACCTATAGGACAGTACGTGATAGGTCAGATTTACCTAACGACGGGAGGAGGGAAATCATACGTCAGGGAAAGGACAAGAGGGAAACCTTCACTAGTAACCAAATTCAGAAGGGGTGGGTAACGTCGGGAAAGGCGAGAAATACCCAGGACTCCAACCGAAAATTGGCTTACCAGATACAATATCGCCCAAGATGGTCCTGGAAGCAAAAGTCCAGGAGGTTTGGGAAAGACGACTCGGTCCAACGCGGACGAGGAGGAACATCCCCAGAGGCAAAGCCGGGGGAAACCAAGAGAATATGGAAACAGTGTTACAGTCAGGATGGGACAATCCGTCTGTATTGTGAGCCGTCGCTTACGCAAGTCGAAAGTAGGTCGACAGGACGTACAGGGGCGATGTGCCAACACTAGTTTCGATCATGAGTAGTATAGTAGGGTGTCTATGAGGTCGCCTACTGGATAAGGAGGTGAGCCATGTGAGGATCCAGTCATATCATCAACACGTGATGTTCATAGCTACTTCGCAGAAGCTCAACGCACGGTGGATGTGATGGTCGGTGTTGCGGCAGCAATACAACTTCACAGTGGAATACATCCCGGGTAAGGAGAATGTAGGAGCGGATTTCTTATCTAGACATCCAACTCCAGAGGAAGAGGAATAGGTTGGAGGATCATAGGAATCAAAACTACAATGATGAAGAGTCGACGCGGTCAACTCTCTTAAGAGGGGGTCTATGTCACGGGAAAACTGCAGTTTAGTGATTCCTTGATAACTTACATATAAAACTACAATGTAGGAAGAGGGTTAACAATAGTGTACTTCAGTCTGAGAGGAGGATAAATTAAAGATCATTGACCGACGGATATAAAAATAGGATACAGGTGTTCGCAGAGGTCATTACCTGACGATCTGATCGGACGGACACGGGAAACGGGGAGATCGCGTTGGGGAAAAATGAACGGAGAAGGCGATCAACGGGTTCGGACGCTTTGAAGTATTAGCGTAAGGGGAACCCAGGGAAACAGCGTAAGAACGGAACGAAACGAGCAACTAATCACTACGTGATTTCACTGCCTTTTGATGTGCAGGATACGTCAAGAGACGAGTGTTGAGGTATGAACATCAAACAATAACGGAGGATGGGGCACTCGATATAAATAGTAGAAATTGGGTTTTCTGTTTTAGTGTGTGTTCCAAACTGGACAGAGATATCTATTAATCCCAGGTGTGGAAAAGAAATTATAGTCCCGTATTGTTTAAGGCAATGGGATATTAGTGCCGATGTGCTTAATTATTAATTTCGATTCCGGGATGATAATAGAAGATATAAGGTTCCAATCCCCCTATTGAAATCAGAGAAGAAATGAAGGTTACTTCACTTGAGCAAATAAAGTACCTACTTAGAACCAACAAGAACATAGACATGTTTTAATATGAAGAAGTGATAATGTAACGTCAAATACAGAACATTGTATGCTCAAACGAATATACAACTAAAGCCCTTAAAGGGAAAAGACGTTAACCTGTGGCAAGCAGGGATAATAAAAACTGCATGCAATTGCACTGTGCAGAAACATTAAACTTTATTAACAAGAGACATTGTGTAGAACATTTATAGTAAGTCTAGACACTGTCGGATAGTGGCGGTGTGTATTCAGAGGTGGACTATAATACCTTCCAAAACGGGAAATATATGAATTTCAGTGACTTACCAAATCGGATTATTTTCTGGTGATAAGACATTGAACAGTTGTTTTCTTCAAGAATTGGATTAAGTCCAGACTCAAGCAGGAGGAGATCATCCAGGGTGAGATCACTGCATTTCTATGTGTGCTGTCCTGTGTTTTAGCCGACAGAAGAGGCGAGAAAACCTACGGCACATACGAAGTCAAAAGTCCTATCTTGCATTCACACTAGTAGACAATACCAACTACATATACACAGTCCATCCATACACCAGACATAGTTTTATTTAATAAATATTTTATTAATGCTTGAAAGAAACTGTTGTCGGAGTATGTGATGAAGGAATAATAGAGAGAGAGAAAGGAATAGATATATGGAAGGGAAGACAGAAGGGAGGAGTGTAGACAGAAGTCAGTCAAGAATCCCAAAGAAGAAGAAGTAATAAGGTGTGCTTGTTCATTCCACGTTCCTCCCGGGACGACAAGTGACAGAAAGGTAGGAGCAGGAGTAGTGGACCCAGACTGGAAGCTGAAGAGACAGTTCAAGCTAACAGACCAGACAGCAGTATGCACGGCCGAACTGGTTGCCATAATGAAAGGTCTAGAGATCGCAGCCGAAAATCCACCACTGAGACTGTGTATATTAACAGACTCCCTGTCATCAGTACAAACGTTCGGGAACTTCAATAGAGGCAACAGACCCGACATAAAAGAGGAGATACTAGCGACAGCCACTAACCTCAGGTACATGGGTTGCCAAGTCACCATCAGATGGATACCAGCCCACAGGGGTATCCCGGGAAACGAACAGGCAGACAGAGTCGCCGAAATGAGGAATAACCAGCATTAATCAAATTTGCACAGGCCTAGGTAAAGTAGAAGGGAAGAACATAGTCAAAAACTACATTCTCAAGGAATGGAGGCAACAGTGGCGAGACAGCGCTAAAGGCCGCCATGCCTACCAAGTATTGGGTGAACCCAGATACAAGCCACAAGTCAAGACCAACATGAAAGCACCGGCAAACAGACAGCTGTGGAGAATCAGACTAGGCAATTGGAAAGACACAAGAGAAAACCCATACTGCAGAGTGTGCCGAGAAAACAACACCATCGAACACTACTTACTAGTATTCGACAAGTACAATAGAGAGCGAAGGGACCTGAGAGATCACTTCGTCAAAACTGGGAACCCAATGACAATGACAGAGTGCCGTTCCACATAAACAGCAACCCGGAAACACAGCAACTGGTCAGACAGTTCCTATGCAGAACAGGGAAGACCGTATAACCTCCCTTCACTGTATATATGTATATATGTGTTTGTTTGTATTTGTGCATGTTTATATATGTTTTTAAAAAAATTATTATTAAAAAAAACAACAACATAAAAAACAAAAAACACTGGCGGGGTGAATGGCAGGAAAGTGGGTTGGCTCCTCCGGCAGAGCACCTGAGCTGGGAGGACAGGGAGACCTGGTCATCTTGCTGCCACACCGCACCCACACGCGATGAAGAAAACCGCCAAATCATTAAACGTAAAGGAGTTCGGGCCGCTGACCGGGGGGACAACTTGAGACTTGCATTTGAATGCTCTGCCCTTGCCTGCATCGAGTCCTTATGAGGACTGGACATGACCGGGACTAGCCCCGATGAGAATACCACAAGAAACGGCAAGCACGTAGCAGTGCTAACAGAGAAAAGAAGCCAAGAAACGAGAGAATGCGGGCCCCAATAGGCCCAACCAAGGACTGGTCTTTACCAGGACCAGCACAAAACATATCTATCCGACGAACAGAGCGGAACCAATAAAACTAGTAGGAATTAGGACTTACAATCCACACAACTACGGCTCTCAACAATAACCACAGTTGACGAAGCAGGTTAGACGAGGCCGAATTTGGAATTTTGTTGTTGTTGGAAAATTGGAATTGGAATTGGAATATCACGCACCCACAGCAGAGAATTATTTCATGACAGTATGGCTATTTATTTATTTTTAGTCTGTGCATCTAATGATTGACATAGTACATGCGTAGTCGCTGATATTGTTCGAAGGTGAAGTGTAATATCTCCGCGGTAGTCTAAAATTCAACAGGAAGTTCTTCCATTTTCTCTTTTCACTGTGAAGATAATGAAAGCAAACACAAAATCGTTATGAAGTGAAAGGAATTAAAAATGATAACCTGATTTAACGATCCGTTCTGTAGCAAGATCTCGGAAGCAATTCTTCCACTGTGTTCTGTGAATCGGGATTATAGAGTGCATATTGGTCAATGCCTCGGTAGAACTTCTGCCACGAATGTCTGTATGTAAAGAATGCATTAACTTAAATAATAGTCATAAGTGTATACCCCTGTGTGAGAATAATTTTAACAACATACCATTTTAAACTATATTCTGTAAAAGAAAAGAACAAATGTACAATTTTTTCGAGTTAGTCTCTACTGCGTTAAATGCAAGTCCACCAGTGCCGATAAAGTGATTGGATTCCTGCAGAAAAATATTCTCTTGGAGCGTGTTTAACCACTCTAGAGACACTACTCAACGTGCGTGACAGAAGTCACGCTGTTTTGAAACTTTTTACTCCACTCTTACACTTGCTGGACTGACAGGTATGCATCGCCATACTGGGCCTGCATTCGACGATGAATTTATATAGGTTTCATTCCTTCGCTAATTTAAAAACAAAACGGATAACAGAACTTTTAACCTCTTTGGTGCAAGTCAAATGTGGGGCGGTCATCTTTAAACTCTCCTTATGACGTCATCGTGTTCGTCTACACCGTGATGTCACTTGCTTAACCTTTTGACATCCTTAACAACAATATTGACAGGCTACAAGACAATGGTATGCGTGACTTCTGTGACATATTGTTCACCACCGGGCCAGGAACATCCAGTAGTGACCAAGGGCAGTTTACTTGAAAGGAATCCATACTCTTTGTTGGAACTGGAGAACTTGTATTGAATGCAGTGATGACTACATCAACACATGATACATTTGTTCTTTACTTTTTCAGAATACATTTAACAAAAATATACATTTAGGTGTGTCTATATACGTGTCTATGTATAAGTCTGTCTATCTCTCTGTCTCATAACTTTGAAATATGAATTCATTAGATAATTCGTCATAGATAAATGGTGTGCGAAAGAATGACTGGTAGGACCGAGTGTAAGACGGGCCTGCGTTCTCAATGTGTATCCTTTTGAAAATGAAGCTTCGCACGTTCGTTCGTTCGTTCGTTCTCTCACTTCATCTGCATTCATTTCATGTTGAGCAGGTAAACCTGTGATATCGTGGCAGATAGTGCATTTGTTATGCGGTGTGAAGTGTTAACTTTAAAATACTCTAGATCTACATCCTGGAGCAGAACCTGCATTAGGCCTGTAACGTGCTGAAACAACCATATGTTGTGGGCCTGGATGCAAGGAGGAATAGGTCGCTGGTCTTTCCCTCACTTAGTGAATGACGAACGTAAACATCGAATCCTCGCCCGACCGTGATCTTGAGACCTTCCGCGTAGCGCTGA
Source organism: Cepaea nemoralis (assembly GCA_014155875.1). Classification (NCBI taxonomy): domain Eukaryota; kingdom Metazoa; phylum Mollusca; class Gastropoda; order Stylommatophora; family Helicidae; genus Cepaea; species Cepaea nemoralis. The sequence continues at coordinate 72,469 of JACEFZ010013363.1, forward strand.
CATGATCTAGCCACGGTAAATATGTGGATTGGCCCGTTCTCTTCCTCTTCACATTTTCTTCCAATACATTCCCCAGATAATGCTCTGGTACATATGTGTACGTAGCCGGGTTAACTTAGGTTAGTTTAGTTTAGTCACGGATCAACATCATGGCACACGGGTGTAACCAATAAGTGCTCCGTTCTACTCCTAATTCAAGCCTGAGTCCGGAGAATTTCAGTTCAGTGCACGAAATCCGTAGCACCGATGAGTATCCTGAAATATTTTTGGTAGATTTTTAACTCGAAATTGTGCGCGGCCAGCGCCGTTAGGCTACTCTTTTTCGATTTCCAACTGCCAAGGGATGTTGCACGTGCGCAACAATACACACGGGCGTCCGATCTCACTACCCAGAGACCAGGGGAAATTTTGTTACTAGAAGTCCATGTAAAAAATCCCCCCCACCATGACTTGAACCCGGGATCTCCATCACTCGAAACAAACACCATACCTCGAGACCACTCATCCCCCCTTTGGGTTAACTCCAGAGCTGCAGTAGTTAGAAACAATAATCTTCCTCTGTTGGGAGTCGAATACGGACCCTTGTCTTAGCAGACAACACACTTAACACATGCCACTGCTGTTCCTCTGTTGAGAAGACCATGCATAAATTGCAAGAGAAAAACAATAACATCTTCGTTCTTAGAGTGTGTAATGTTCATCATCATGTGTCATGTCGATAAGCATGGGCAATCATGGTTGGCTATCTCACACAATGCCCTCACACTTGGATCAAGTCAGTGATGTCCCAAGAATGTCATCTGGCCAAGCCATACAGGTATTTATCTCTTTGTCTCCCTCATATCTCCCTTTTTGATATCAATTATTTGTCGGATGTCGCAAAGTGTGCAAGTTTATTGTTCCTTATAGATAGTTTGTATATCATTTACAGGACGTTGCAGTCAACTCAAGCATTTTTAGCTCTTTTGATTTCTTGTCAAGGTTACGTTCAGTAGTTTTTCATTGCTTTCTGAACGACAGGTGTTCATACCATTGCACGAAAAATTGTTCCGGATCAATGCTTTTGATGATATCTCTCTAGGGCAGTGTTTCCCAACCTTTTTTGTGCCATGCCCCACTTAAGCCTTTCTAAAATTCATATTGCCCCCCTCCCACGCCCCATGCCCCCCCCCCCCCCCTCAACATACACATTATTTTCAATATTCAAAAATTGAAATGTTCACTAAAGAAACTTGAATGATAGGTTTTAGGAAGAAATCACTGGGTAATTATTGAGCAAACACAGTAAGTAAATTTTCAAAACATATAATGGAGAACTGAAATTCAAGTACAAAATAATTTTAATGAAAGATTTTTCTATATTATTTTAATTATTAGTAACTAGCTGACCCGGCCCGGCTTCGCCCAGTCCCTGGTGGGGAGCATCTCATTTAATTCATATAAGTAGTCATATAAGTTCTCGTTCCCGTTACCGACTGTCTGTCTGTCTGTCTGTCTGTCTGTCTGTCTGTCTGTCTGTCTGTCTGTCTGTCTGTCTGTCTGTCTGTCTGTCTGTCTGTCTGTCTGATCCGGCCCGGCTTCGCCCATCCCCTGATGGCGAGCATCTCATTTAATTCATATAAGTAGTCATATAAGTTCCCGTTCCCGACTGTCTGTCTGTCTGTCTGTCTGTCTGTCTGTCTGTCTGTCCGTCCCTCCCTCTCTGTCTGTCTGTCTGTCTGTCTGCCTGTCTGTCTAATCATTTATTGGTTGCAGTTAGAACAACCTTAGATAAACGAAGACCAACTTACAAAAAGCATTAGAAAGAGCACTTGAAAGATCTTTACATCTTCCCCCAACAATTAACTTGGGTAAATGGAGCGGTGGCAGCAGCATCAGCAGAAGAAGGAAAAGGAGGAGTAGACAACTGCAGCGAAAAGGTGGGTCTGTCTATCTATCTGACCCGGCGTGGCTTCGCCCAGCTCCTGGTGGGTAGCGTCTCATTAAATTCATACAACAAAAAAAGTAACTTAAAAGAATGTCCTTCCACACACCATCCATTATTTTTAATGAAAACTCTTTCTAATCACATGCATGACTACAGTAACTTCTTAAGCAAAAAAAGATGAGTTACAATGTTATGCATTGTGCATTATTTTTATGAACACTTTGAAAATGCCTTACAGATTGTATCATTATTTATTATAACTCATATGCCGGTACATAACTATAGACAAAGAGTTTATAAATATTTGAAAACGATGCCACAATATGACTATAAGCTATACAGAAAAGTTATGCCCCTTGAAATAACTTTTACAGAGTTAGGTCCCCTGAGATATATGAAATTATAATGAAAAATGAAAAATGAAATAATGCTGAGTAAGCAGGCGATTTCACACTAAAAAAATATCACAGTTGGCAGCTCTGGAATTAAAGGAAGGCGTGTAGAAAATTTGATCTCAATCAGATGGACCGTTCGCGAACGCATAAAGGACATACATAGATACATACAGACGATCCTTATTTATATATAAGATTATTTATTATTTAAATTTAGTGAGATCCTTGCGCTTGATGCTTGCTGCAAAGAGATTCTTATGTCAGGTTCCAATTTAGTTAACTTCAGTCTCAAGTCTCCCGTTTTGTTATATTCAGCCGATTTCTTCCATTTTCGAATTGCCCCCCTTAACAGTCAAATTGCCCCCCTGTGGGGCGTGGGCCCCACGTTGGGAAACACTGCTCTAGGGCATGGTCGCAGTCCACGCAACATCATTTCTCTCGGTCTGTCCCAGCCCCTTCGATTGACTACGGCATTATTTTGGTTAATGAAACCAAAGTATAGGGGCGCGTTAGTACAGTTGATAGAGAGCTATCCTGATAATTATATAGCACTTCGATCTTTTGATTTATTTACATTATAATTTATAAGCAGGTTATAACACTGCGGGATACAGACAGTAAGCTAACTGTTAACTATAGGTCTCCCTCTTCGTCTTTCCTCTTTCTGGAGGGGGAAGGGAGTGCCTAGTTAATGCACATCAAAGGTCAGTGTGTAGAAAATAATTATAGATAACTTACCCATTGTCAGGCAGGTCCAGATTTAAACTTCCTCCAATTGGTCTGTTCAGGTTAAGCTTCTTTAGAAAATCTGCATACGATTCGTCTTCCTCCAGCTTGAACCGTGAATCAAAAATATGTTGCTTAGTGAGGTACCAGGCTATGAGCTGGTCAACAACAGGGACGCTGTGGTTGGCTCGACAACCTCCACTGTTTCTGTTGCTCTGAATAGTGGCAAGAAAGGAGACCGATAATGTTATTAATTTGACGTTGTTATTGTTGTTGTTGTTGTTGTTGTTGTTGTTGTTGTTGTAGGAGGAGGAGGAGCAGCAGCAGCAGCAGCAGCAGCAGATAATGGTATATCAAGTAAACAAACAGAATAATACACAAAAGTACACTTAAATAAAATATATACATAATAAATATGATACACTACTAACAATGGCATCACAATCATCATGTGTCATGCCAATAAGCACCAGAGTATGGGATTACATCTGTACTCTTGTTCCGATTACACCAAGTGGCCAAGCCATACACGTAATTATCTCTTTGCATTCCACTTTCTCTCTCCCCATCAAATTTGCCAGTTGTAACTACATTTTCAAGTTGATTTCTCCTCTTATCGTGTCCAAAAGATCATGAATGTTTGCTCTAATTTCTCTAGCCACAATATTTTACAATATTTAATTATAATACGTTTTTTTTTAAATTATCTATCAATGGCTTTAATTTAGACACACACCAACTACATTGTCACTACAGTTGTTAATTTCTAATGAGATGTATGTGACTGCTTGAAATTTTTGACAATATTCTTGAAATCTGGAGCAATTTTACTTGTTGAAATTCTCATGACAGCATGCAAGTTGCAGTCCGACAATAAAGACCTATTCTTAGATTTGTTGATCTTAAGGCAAGAAAATGCTTGCTCCCAAAATGTACTTTTATCCAAACAATGATAAAAGTTTAGCAGCAAAGATTTTCAAGTTGGGAAATGATTCTTCTGATAAAGATCCATAGAAATCCAGCAAACCATCTGATTTGAATTTCTCATTCAGGTCATGATCTGCTTGTACGTCAAGCAGCTCCAACTGTATGTCTTCTGTGGCTGTATCAGTTCTGCACTAAAGGAGGAACTGAGAACATTGAGCTGCGGCTCTAAGTTCTTAAAATCTTGGAATCTCCATCCAAATTCTTCAGTCAATGCATCTAATTGGGCTTTGTACCTTTCAGTCATTTCACCAGAAATGGTTTCTTGTTCCAGCAGAAGAAAGTGACAAAACCTTTTTTAACTTGCTTGTCTGGAGAACAGTGAGAGTTTTTCCAGAAATAATTTTACATGTGCATACAATTCTTGTGCAAACAGACCATTGCCCTAAAGTTTGACATTCAGTTCATTTAACTTTTCCATAATTACAATTACAAACATAAAGTCTAACTGCCACTCTTTAATGGCAATGTTAGTATTAAAGTCACATTCAATGCCCTTCATCTCTAGGAACATCACTATTTCTTCTCTGAGGTCCCACAATCCCCTCAACGCCTTGCCGAGACTCAGCCATCGAACATTGGTGTGGTACAGGACATCGGAATGTTCAGTTTCCAAATCGTCAAGTAATGCCTTGAACTGTTTGTGATTAAGTCCTCTTGATCTGATGAGGTTGATGACACTGACAACTGGGTCAATAACATGCTTGATATTCAAAACAGTTTTACACAGACTTTCTTGATGAATCACACAATGAAGTGGTAATAATGTGTGGTCAGGATATTCTGCTTTAATCGTATCACTTATCAACTTTATCAGACCTACATTTTTTCCGGTCAAAGCACGAGCTCCGTCAGTTGTAAAAAAAAAGTGCAACAAAGACATATTTTTTTAAAGCACTTGCCACCTTGTTCCAAGCTAACCCAGTTCTTTCAATAAAGTTAGTAATAGCATTGAATATATCATGACCTGTGGTTGTGTCTTTGAGTGACTCAACACTCAGTAACTCTTCAGTGAGTTTGAAAGAAGTGTTTATTCCAAGTATAAATATCAATAATTAGGCAGTACCATGTACATCAGGAGTCTCATCCAATGCAAGTGAGTACCACAAAAATTGTTTACTTGCATCTTGCAGTGTGTGCATCAAATTGTCACTTATCTTGTCAACATGTCTGACCAAAGTTCTCCTTGATAAAGTAATGTTGTCAAATTCGTTTTTTATTTTCTTTCTGGACACATAATGTTTGCTGCATCTAGTAAACATTCCTTGAAGGACGCGCCATCAGAAATTGGCTTGTTCTGTTTTACAATTCTATGTGACAGCACAAGACTAGCTTCTGTTGTTTAGTGAAAACAGTTTGCTGTTATTCCAAATTTTTCACCAACTCCATGCATTTCTTTTCCTTTTCTTCGGTTGTTAAATTGTATTAGAAATCGGACTGTTTTGTTTGATAATGTCTTTTTAAACTGTACTCCTTGAAGACAACCACTGACTCACGACACAACAAGTAAACTGATTTGCTACCAACATTTATAACACAGTACTATATTGTCCATTTATAATTGAAAACACAGGATTCGTCTTCAATCTTACGTTTTTTAGTGACATTCATTTTTTTAATAAAGTTCTATCAGTTAGAACTTTACAAAACTTTAAAAAGGAAATGAAACAAAACCTACTTCTGGCTGTGTATGAAAATAAAATATTCCGAAAACAAGCAGTAAATTTAGAATAAATTTCAGAAATATATCAAGACTACTACAACAAATAAATTAATTTGAACATTGTAAATATGGAAATAATTCATAACAGCAAAAAGCTTTTAAATTTAATATTTTCTTGCAAGTCTAAATAAATCAATTTATTCACAGGAGAAGTATCTGTTTTTCATAAAATAATCCTTATTGAATTTTTACATGTCGATAAATATTTATCTATATTAAAATTGTCATTACATTACGAAGGTCATGACTGTTTACACAAAATAGAAAATTAAAAAGAAATGTTATCAAAAATGTTAAACCAATCATAACGGTACGTGAAATTCTATAAAATTCAACAAAATAACTTAAAAACGAAGTAAAAATTCTTATTTCTAAATGCCCACGAGTGCCGCATAATATCAGTTGCTGGGCCGCATGCGGCCCGCGGGCTGTAGTTTTCCCACCACTGGTCAAGAACGTCCTAAGGAACTAAGTTGGCTAGTCTAGTGCAGTCGCCGAGAACTTAACAGGTTATGGTTTTATTTTTGCCTCCCACATAATAATACCCATCTTCTCAACGAGAACTCGAACCTGGGTCTCCCACTTTCGAAATGTCTTATAACTAGCTCAGGAAATCACAGGGACACGCAAGCCCCTCTACCCCACCACGATGGACACACATCAGAGGAGTTCCACAGATCCGAAACTGTTTATGAACCTATCTTCAGATCTTGCAGAAGGTCAGTATTTTGTTTTGTGATCTGCGGTATTCTAAATATTGTTTAATAGCAGTTAACTCCGAAATCCTTTATTTTTCTCCGTGGCGAAGGTGTTACGGTCGCAGTTCGTAATCCCACATACCGCGTTCGAAACACAGTTGTGGGCGATTTGGCAGCAGAAAGCCTTTGCTTATTTTTTATGAAATTGTATGTGTTCCAGTAGTTCAGAAAGCAAAGGCAAACTACTGAACGTAAACTTGCCCAGTAATCAAGAAAAGCCAAAACATTATGGGGTTGATTGCTACGTTCTGTAAAGGATATGCAACTATCTTGATTTTTATTTCGTTAATGTTTGTGTGTTTTTTTCGGTGGTCCATGATTCTTCTCCTTCTTCTTCTTCTTTCGTTCGCTTGAAATATGTCTATAACTGAAATGTTGTCTCTTGTATGAATTTAACTGTCTTTTTTAGTTCACTCAGCGGTCCATAGAGTTTGTCTTCCACTGTTGTCTCTCTTGGCCAGAAGGTTCGCCTGGATATGTTGTAGTTTGAGCAGTCTTGGAGTATGTGCTCTGCTGTCTGCGACGCCAAACCACATGTGCACCATGGCTTAGTTACCAAATTGAATTTTGTATACATGTGGTTGTGTAATCTATTGTTTCCTGTTGTGAGGCGCAGAATAATGACTTTTTCTGCTCTATCCATAACGTGGTAGTCGTCTTGAGCACGTTTTGGTGGCCTTCTGACTGATTTGATCATTCATTTCTTTTGATGGTATGTAATGGGCACATCAGGCTGTTCTTCTTTTGCTCCTTCCTTAGCCAATCGATCAGCTCTGTCGTTTCCGGGTACTCCACAGTGGGATGGTATCCACTATATGGTGACCTTATGCTGACTGCTTAGTTCAGAAAGTAGTGTCCTTAGTACTAGCAATTTCCCAGACAGGACCGCCTCGATTACTGATTGTGCATCTGTCAGTAGCATCACAGGTTGTGTACCATGGCTGGTATTTAGTAATTTCTCTGTTGCAGTCCATGATGGCCGGTCTCTCTGGCCCAGGGGTTACAACACTTTCTCCGTAATCCCGTTTATCACGCAGAGTCTCGTAGCGGACGAGAGCTGGGAGCGGTTCGACCCCCTTTGGTGACTTGCGGAATAACTGAGCCGGTCGCTCAGAAAGCAATGGCAAACTACTGAGCGTAATCTTGCCAAGAAATCAACAGACAGCTGAAAGATGCTGCTGTTGACAGCTATGTCCTGTAAAGGATATGCGAATAAAAAAAAAAAGTCCATGATGAGAGCGAAGTTCTGAACACTACCTGCTACGCGGTGATGGTGTTTGTGAATGTGTGCATGATTCACACACTGTGTTGCTACAAGAAAATTGTGTGTTCTCGGAATCTATACTATTATTTGTTTACTGGCTAGGTGACAGATGTGCTTCGTGCTGTTGCAATGAGCGGGGGACGCACCAGATCTCAGTAAGTAGAACGCACGCTTAAAATACAACGTGGCAGAATTGCATCAGTAAAGATTGATATAAGATGAGTAGTAGTAAATCCTTCCTCTGTTCCTCCACTTGTTTGCCTAACCTATATACAGAAACGATATTATCTCGATTTATTATCATTATCTTTTTTTCTTCCCATCTGAGTTTTAGGATTTATTGTTGTGACCTCCTATCAGTTGCTTTTAGTTTATTATGCACGTAATCAAAATCTCCAATATAGCTTGTCGTGTCCAATGCTTTGCTTCAATATTATGCTTAATTTGTTTAATTCGTTAGTTGTTTGTCAGTGGCATTTCTTAATCTCCCTAGAATGATCCTGCTAATTATGTGTTGGAAGCCCAATCCTGACACATTATGTGTTTGATTATTGACAAAGGCTTAAGCTCGATATTTGTTTGAGCTTTGGTTCAGCTTGCTAAACACATGTTACATGAATTGTCTTCTCGCGGCCTAACATTTGTATTTGATTACCTCCTCAGAATCTCACAGAAAACATTCTATCCTCCGTTTCAGTTTCTTAGTTTGTGAAGGCAAATGTAATCACATGTCCATAAATAAGATAATGATGTGAAGTGTTAGATGTTCACAGTACTAGGCCCGTTTTTTTATCATTACTACTACTACTACTACTACTACTACTACTACTACTACTACTACTACTACTACTACTACTACTACTACTACTACTACACTACAATTATTATCATCATCTTCTTCTCCCTCCTTTTCTCTATTATTATTATTATTATTATTATTATTATTATTATTATTATCATCATCATCATCATCATCATCATCATTATATCCCATCTGTGTTGCTATGACGTATAAATTATCCATCACATCTTGAATCAATCTACTCTGTGGTCTTCCTATCCCCGCCTCCAGTCAAAGACTTACCTTTTAGCCACGTATAACTAACTTGTCAGATCACGACTCTTACATACCTTCATACATCTGCATTGAATTAACTTAGTTTGCATTTTGTTTATCACGGTTCAGCTTCATCGCGCACAACACCCCTCTTAGATGTCGCAGTCTCCTTCTGTAGTTAGGCTAGAAGGATCTCAACACACAGCACATGTGTAGGGCCGGTGTGAATTCACACGCGTACCCTGCAGAACAGTGGTTCTCAACCTTTTTTGGCCCGTGCCCCCCTTCACCATATTTTCAGAACGTCATTCCCCCCCCCCCCTCCCTTTCTTATTTCCTACCTAAAAATGTGTCCCGTGCCCCCCCCCCCCTTTTTCACCATATTTTCAGAACGCCATTCCCCCCTTTCGTATTTCCTACCTCAAAATCCCGCCCCCTCCCTTACACAGTATATGCAATAATGGAACCTAAATTTAATAGCACATACTAAAGCAAGTCTAGACGTCCAAATAAAACATGATTTGTGGGTCTACTTACTTTATAAATTGAATTTTAGAAAGGGTGAGACCTACAGAACCGTACAGTATGAAGGGAAAAACAATATTAAGTAATCGGTACTTGTATTAACGCGATCTTGAAATAATCTTAACTCCCCCCTGGAAACCCTAAAATTCCCCCCTGAAAGGGGGGGGGGGAGATTCCTTACCGGCTGAGAACCACTGCTGCAGAAGCACAGATGCTGTAAATATTATTTTCTAGAGTAGGATGTCTAGTCGTGAAACTCAGCCAGTACAGTTGACTATTGAGCCTATGCTTTGCCATTGCCAGTCAAGAGATAGAGAAAAAAAAAGGGGGGGGGGGGTTTAATGTGTGTAACGTCTACACAGGGTAGCCTAGCCGTGGTAGGGCAGTGGCTAACACGTCAGCCTCCCGGCCTGATGGTCATATATTCATACACCCAGTGCGGTGGGGATTTTCTTTCTCTGACCTGGGTTTCCAGCACGGCATAGCTTAAGATTAGTAGCCTACCTGAAAATGTTCTGAGAAGTAAAGTCTTCCGGTGTGGTACTGACCACTACCACCCATCCAGTACTTACTCTCGCAGCGTAAACAGGGGTCCTTAACATGTAAACTAATTTGTTTCTATTCTATAATATCGCTTTTGTTGGTGGTCTCGAGGTATGATGTCCGCCTCTAGTGCTGGAGGTCCCTGGATTCAAGCCCCGCTGAGGACCGGGATTTTTTCTTTTCTCGTGGACTTCTAGTAACAAAGTTTCCCCTGGTCTCTGGGTAGTGAGATCGGACGCCCGTGTGTATTGTTGCTGTAAAACATCCCTTGGCAGTTGGAAATCGGAAAAAGAGTAGCCTAACGGCGCTGCTCGGGCAAAATTTCGAGTTAAAAAACGACCCAAAGTATTTTAGGATCCTTGCCGGTGCTACGGATTTCGTACACTGAGCTGAGATTCACCGGACTCAGGCTTGAAGTTAGGCTAAGAACGGAGCACTTATGTGTTACACCCGTGTGTCGTCGACTAAACTAAACTAAACTAAAACTAAACTAAACTGTCCTAGAAGTTTAACTGCTTGGTGTACTGCCCCAGGATTGGAGGGTACAACTACTAGGATTTCTTATCTTGTAAACATTCACAACACGATTTTTATTTTGGTTTCTTCAGTTAGAGGCGGATTTCATTACCTTTAGGCCACTGCCCCTTTCCCCTTTATACACGTAATCTTCCTGGGGTGACTGGCTTGCATCTGGCACTGATGATCATGACTCTCCAAGCCTCAGGAATAACAGTTGCCGGAGAACTCTTCCGATAATTGAAATAGCATGAAGTGGATATTAGGCTATCTTAGAAAGACAACTTTAAGGGTGTCTAGTCGTCCATATTGTCGAAGTTAGGCTCTGTCGTCATTTGAAGATGACTAGATTCAAATCCGAGTGTGACTAACTACTGCATGCTAATGTTTATAATATCATGTGAGTCACCAAATCACTACTTATTTCACCTATTTCTATAGGTGCCTGTAAATTTATATATATATATATATATATATATATATATATATATATATATATATATATATATATATATATATATATATATACACATATATATATATACATATATATATATATATATATATATATATATATATATATATATATATATATATATATATATATATATATATATATATATATTATATATATATATATATATATATATATTTCTAATCTTCTCTGGCATTTGATATTTTTATGAAATTTGTATTGCTTATTTTCACGAAGTTCTTGATGATAGGTACGTGATATTGGTCGTTGTCTAGGTAACGATACTCCTGGTGGGTCAATTGAGCTCTCTCACTGTCTTACACTATGACTCACCCCCGCAGTGCACATTCACCAGTCAGTAAACAAGATCGATTTTGGCGCACATAATCCTTTACTACAGAAATAACACAGACCCACGGAACATATTTATAGATCCAGAAACAATATATATAATCCATAGAATAGCCATATCCTCTTCACAACATTAACACGCACACATCACTGTCTTCTCACGGCCTGCTGAATCTCAACTTCACACGACAGGTAATCCAGCTCCTATCCACCGCTGGACCTCACACATCACAACCCACACACTGGGTCTAGTCTACCCTAACTATATAAACCCACTATGGGTTCAGGCCTCCATTAACTACCCAACCCCCACTGGGTTTCAAGCCTGTATTCCCACCTGGGAGTACAACACACCAACAGATCTGACCGCAGTCACTGTCCTGAAGTCCCTCTGACTTCACACGAGCCGAACCTCAGTCGGTCTCCGCTTGCACTCCCTAGTCAAAGTTTTCCACTGTCTTTTTAACCCTGCTGTGTAGCCCCTCCCTCGGCTCCCAACAACATTACACTCCAGCCTAAAACTGGCTTTCTCCCCTCCCGCCCTGGGGTCTTCCACTCACACACGCCCCATTATTTCTCAGGGTTGATTATTTTTCTCTTAGCCAGGTCACTCACCTTACTGTCAATAACCCAGGCATATGTCATTACCCCCCCCCCCCCTTAAAAGAAATCATCGTTTTCAAATGTTGGGAGACTAATACTTATCAAATATGGGACCCAGACATATTGCCTGGGTAGCCCTAAGTATGGCTCAACCTTACTCTAGCTACCACACTAAATAATACATCAAATGCTCATAGTACACTCCCATATTCCCCACACATCAATACAAGCAACTTTTCTATCTTGTGTACCAATGCATGAACTAATACATCACATAATAATAATACATCATAGGAAACATCATATCTGTGTATCTGCAGGTCTATTAACATCCTCAAAAAGACACCAGCTATTTGTGTACCGACCCTATATCAGGTGGTTCTTTTCTTACCTACAAACCTCCATCTATGATTCCTATCGATGCTGTGTCTACCCTTCATATACCCATGCCTCATGTTTCCTATATCTTTAACACATCTGTTTGCTAATCCTGGTTCATTGATGTCGTTAACACTCTTTTGAACTGCTGTTAACATTGATATCTGCATATTGTACTGTTACACTGGAGTCTCTGTTTAGTCTGACCTCTTTATTAAATCCTGGCCAATATACCTGGCATCCTGCTCTATGCTGCTTCCGCCTTACTCCTATGTGCCCTGCACATGCCCTATCCTGAGCTGTTCTAGTATATCGGTCTCTATATGCTAAGGGTAATACTACTTGCCCACATGCAGTTCCGCCATCTGAAAACCTGCGAGTGAGAACATTATTCTTCCTTCCAAGCACCATCTACCCTTCTGTGATTGTCTATGTCTCACTTTACTACACCCTTGGAAACATTTGTCTAGTCGTATTATCTTGTCTCTGGGATTCCCTACAGCTATATTTGAGATCCATTATCACCTACTCAGCTGTCCTATCCTTGTCCCTGAGTATTTACTTCAAGCTGCCTCTTCTTCTTCAGCTATATTCTCTAATTTAGGTTTTCTTTTAGTAACTACCCCGTTACTACTTACACTATGTTATCTGGTCCCACATAAACTACTTCTTCTTCTGTACAATCTTTAACTCCTGCTACATTTCCTATGATCAAATCCGCCACTGTCGCGTCTAGAACACACGCTAGTCACTCTTCCTGTGATATATGGTGTTTTCACTGTTATCACGGCTAATGGGTAGAATTCTACTGTGCCGTTGAATGTTATGCATCTAATCTTTTCCCCTGTATAATCCGAGGGGTTCACTAAACTTTTTCTAACTCCGATAGACGTACACCCGGAATCTCTAATTGTTAATGCTGGCCTATCATTAACGAAACCATGGTGCATCTTCATGCTTCCACCTGCATGGACTGCTGATCCTGCTTTCACTGTATGACCACACACTAAGACTGGCTGACCGTCTTTTTCAAAAAGAGGTTTGCACCCACTACAATCTTCATTGTTGATAGTCTCAATAACCTTGTGCTGCATTAGAATGCTCCGTTTCCCTCATCGTACAATGATAGCTGACATGCCCCTTCCTTCCACATTTGAAACAAGTGATCTCCCTTTTACTGTTGTTCGTTGGTCCATCTGATGGTTGTGCATCACACTCTGCCATTTTGTGTCTCCAGATCCCACAATTCCAGCATCCGGCATAACTATTTGGACGTCTCTGGAAATTCCCCCTTTTGTATGGGTAACGTCCTACTCTACCAATATGGTTGCCACGGAAACCATTATCTTGAGGTTCTTGCTGCTCACCTTTCTGTGCTGAATCCACACTTTCGATCTTGGTCTAATAACTGGATTCTGGTCCTGTTTAGTGTACGCTGCACAGACTATTTCCTCACTCATTAGTCTACCAATAGAACTGTTTGGATGTGCAGTCATGTAGCTTTTGCCCTAACTGTGACATTGTGTCTATGTCCTTTGGCTTACGTTCCTCAAAGAAAGCTACTAAGTTTGTATTGCATGCAGATACTACCTTGTCTCTTAACATTAAATCCACTAATTTATTAAAATCTTTCCCTACTTCTGCAAGCTCCATCCATTTGTTAAAAGTGTTCTTTACTGTGTTAACAAAATCTGTGAAATCTCTGGCCCTAATTGTCTAAACTTTGTTCTATATCCATGCTCAGTTAGTTGGAACTTGTTACAAACGTTGACGCAAAATAGTGTAGTTGTTTCTTTCTTCCACAGGTAAATTAAACATTGTATCTAGGGCCTTACCCGTAAGAAACTCGCCTAGCCACATCGCATACTCTCCTTCTGGAATACCTAAAGTTTTCGCAGATGCTTGAAATCTGTCAAGATACGCTTCAAGGTTGTCTCGGTCCGTAAAGTATGGCAGTTTTAGTCGCTGTGACGACTGCGAAGGTCTTCTGCTTTTCTCACTTTGACCCCTCGAAGATAGTTCTAGTTTTCTGAGTGCAATTTCCGCTTCCATCTTAATCTTCTCTTTCTCGATTTCCACCGCATTTGTTTGTTTTAACTTTTCAAGTTCCATTTGTGTCTCTCTCTCTTCCTGTAGACGCTTGTTTTCCATTTCAGCTAACTTTACTTCCTGTAGACGCTTGTCCTCAGCTACCTTTTCTTCCTGTCTCTGTTCTCTTTCAGCTTGTCTTTGTTCTCTTTCAATCTGTTTTTGTTCTTTCGCTTCTGCATACTCCTGTAACTCTTTACCCTTGAGGCCTAACCGTTCACCTCCTTCAATATAGTCAATTAAAGTAGGCATCTTGTACTTGTGGACACGTTGCTGTCTGTCAGCCAACTATAAATGTAAAGACTCTGCTGCTAGTCTTTGTGTCACTTCCCTAAGTACACCAGAACTCCCTGTGTATGTAAATTCGTAGTGCTAAAATATCACTCTGTACTCACACAGTCACTCTATAAGCACTAGGTAGTGAGGGGGGGGGGTATTACCTATACTCCCTCACATATATCTGCTATAGCTGTAAAACAAACTCTGGAAATATATTTAAACATACATATATATATATATATATATATATATATATATATATATATATATATATATATATATATATATATATATATACATACATACACACAAAACGAATGAATTATAACAGTAAGTGTTGTCTATAAAATGTTAGACTCACAAGCCAAGTACACTGAGACGGTGATCACACAGAAATAAACCACAGTAACAATCACAAGCTTGTGTGAAACGACCACTGTGTGCGTAATAATATGTAAACTGACAGCGACCCCTAGACAGTAGAAATGACGAAAGCTCACAATAATAACATATATCCGAACACAACAAATATCATATGTAAATATAACGAAAAGAAAGAAAGAAAAAAGAATTATAGCATAAAACTATACACAGATCTGACGTTAAACACAAACTGGCACGTTATATAATTCAGGACCGTCCCTGCAGAACCAAACAAACCGACCTTTCGATTTTCTTCCCAGAAAATATATGGTGCACTGCAGAAAATAACTTTTCGCCCTGTCTCCCGACCTTCGAGAAACAACACAAAAATCCCCTACTCTTGACAAACACTGGACCACATACAAATAATTGCGTAACACCCGACAACAATAAATATGACAATGGGAGCAAACAAAATGTGCAAATGGTTGGCCGACAAATATGTGCCTATTAATCCGTCGCCACAAGTTCGTTTAAAAAAAAATTTTTCACAATATACTGGGAATGTATATTGGTAAATGTTCCGAAATGTCTACGATATTCCCAATTTGTTGCGTGGTGACTTAATTTTCCGTGGTGATCACAAGTTCAAACCTGTCGAAAAAATTGAAGATGATGATTGATTATCCACAATGTTCTGTCTCGACACAGTCCGTCACGTTATTGTACTTTCCTTGGACGTGGTGGCCCCAAAGTAATAATCCAAACGTCTTTTCTACCTTCGTTGCAAAGATGGCGCTTTGCTGTATCATAAATGTTATGGATTTCCGTTACCCGACAAGATTCACCAAAAAACAAACAAAATTGGCAGCAAACGTTTAGCGCTTTAAACTTGTATATATAAATCCTTATCGGCAACGAATTCCGACCATGGTTGCGATGACGCCACGTTAAAAATGTTTGCTCATAACAGAATAATGATGACAAAGGGCTTGAACAAAGACGAAACATAAAGTCTGGCTTTCTTTCAAAATAACCTTTGTTCATTCACAATGAGTCATCTTGACCACAATAGGCCATGGAAATTTCCTCAGTAACTGCTTACTGTTAAACAGCCTTGCCTCCCAAGGTCAACCTTCTCAGCCCCACCCGGCTGCTCTCGTAACTCCGTGGAAAATACACTTTACACCACTATCCCGCCCCAACTCTGGCGGTAGGGGCACTGTTTCCACCCACTTTTGTCACCCCTCCCGGTGAATCAGCAAATGTCAATTCTGTGTATCCTACGCATCCATGATAACTCTCCTTCCCGAGAGTTCACTGTTCTCAGTACTTTACCTGTACTGTGCACTGTCCTCGTAAACAGCGCTGACCCTCTCTCACCCCGGCCTTGATTCGGCTGTTTTTATCCTTCTTGAATTCATCGTCCCCACACACCAGACGTGAATATGTTACGGGCAAAACAAAATTTCCCCAATATTCTTGGTCAATTCGCCCCACCCTTCCTTTTCGTGCGGCCGAAACTCTTGACCTGTCGCCTTGCGACAATACAACGCGATTACTTCGCCACACACACCTGTCAATATCTTTGAATTTTTCAATCCTTTCCTGCACACACCTAGGACTGACCTCTTCTTGTCGCAAACAACTCACTGTACACGCGACATTTCATCTGTGCTGTCTGCTAGCACCGACTTTTCTGTGCCGCTGTTTTCTCGCGCGCTGTTTGTGACTAGTGACTCCCCGTCACCTCACACTCTCCGTTGACCTGTGCAGTGTCTTCTCTAGCGCGCTGACAGTTTTTCTTCGATGTGGCGTCTTACACACACACACGACCGATATCCTCACTCCCTTCTGGATTAATCCTGGTTTTTCCCGTGCCCCGTCTGCTAGCCTGGGCCTTCACTGCTGTCTGTCTGTGTTAGTTATCTGGCGCACACACAAAAGAGTTCACATTAACCTCTTGAATCAACGATGTCTAGCTTGATGGAACGTAATCACCAGATAATACTCCTCTCTAAGCGATGAGTTCACAGATAACCAAAATGCCAACAATGTCTATATAGTTCTTGACTGGATAGCTCCCAGATAAACAATATATCCCCGTCAATCTTGACCGGAAAGACCCCAGTTATTTCACGAAGTTCTTGATGATAGGTACGTGATATTGGTCGTTGTCTAGGTAACGATACTCCTGGTGGGTCAATTGAGCTCTCTCACTGTCTTACACTATGACTCACCCCCGCAGTGCACATTCACCAGTCAGTAAACAAGATCGATTTTGGCGCACATAATCCTTTAATACAGAAATAACACAGACCCACGGAACATATTTATAGATCCAGAAACAATATATATAATCCATAGAATAGCCATACCCTCTTCACAACATTAACATGCACACATCACTGTCTTCTCACGGCCTGCTGAATCTCAACTTCACACGACAGGTAATCCAGCTCCTATCCACCGCTGGATCTCACACATCACAACCCACACACTGGTCTAGTCTACCCTAACTATATAAACCCACTATGGGTTCAGGCCTCCATTAACTACCCAACCCCCACTGGGTTTCAAGCCTGTATTCCCACCTGGGAGTACAACACACCAACAGATCTGACCGCAGTCACTGTCTTGAAGTCCCCGTGACTTCACACGAACCGAACCTCAGTCGGTCTCCGCTTGCACTCCCTAGTCAAAGTTTTCCACTGTCTTTTTAACCCTGCTGTGTAGCCCCTCCCTCGGCTCCCAACAACATTACACCCCAGCCTAAAACTGTCTTTCTCCCCATCCGCCCTGGGGTCTTCCACTCACACCCGCCCCATTATTTCTCAGGGTTGATTATTTTTCTCTTAGCCAGGTCACTCACCTTACTGTCAATGACCCAGGCATATGTCACTTATATTATTTAGTTATTTGTTATCCAGAAATTGGCACAGCTTATATTATTTTTATTATTTGTTATCCAGTTGTTTGACTTTCTACATAAATCATTCTTAGCCTTTCTCTGTCATTTCCTGTGTGTGTGTGTGCAGTCCCAGCCTGCCTACTTGTCTGCCTGTCTCATAACTTTGTTAAATGGATTATGTTCACAGCTCTCATTTGACAATGATTTTTTATATGAAGGTAACATGCAGAGTAGATAATTGGTGTACGAAAGACAAGTAGGTGGACAGGCCGAATGTAAGACGGATCTGCGTGCCCAATTTGTGACCCTGTGAAAATAAAGTAGTTTGGTTGGTTCTCTTTCCATTATTTTCTCATGTACAACTAACACTTTCTCTTTTGATCATAGTTGACTAGTTTTTGTGCTATGCAGAACTTTGTCCTCATAACCGTCTTTATTTAAAGGCTCACGTTTTTGTGTTAATGTATTAACTTTCCTAGTTTCCCACCTGTAAGTTGATATAAGAATATATGCATAAACTTAATAACCAGCTTTGTAAAAAGGCCCAATACATTTCATTTGCTTTTTTATTATGAGTTTGACGAACAGTTTAGACACGTCAGTAGCTGTCACTATCTTAGCATTGGCTATCTTCTCTGTCCACTATATCGCCAGTTCATTTACTTGCCACAAACTCCCATATACTTACTTTGAAGAATGACGCGACACGCCAGTTGCCAGAAAAAATGTTGTCTTACTAAAGGTATCATCCCCTGCACCAAACCAGCGCCTCATCGTAAAAATCACAATCACTGAGAAAGCTAGTAAAACCAGAAACTTTTTAGAGCGAACTCTCAACACGGCCATTATCACAGTCACGTCTTGTCTTAACTGTAAAATTCTTGCATCGTATCTATAGCCCAGATGTTCGTGAGGATTATATTATCTAGAGCAGTCTAATCAATAGCTTGTTTTGAAAGCTTATTGAAATCCCCAATACCCTCAACGATATATACTGTAGAATCAACACAGTACAACTTCTCAGCGGTTCCCAAACTATTACAAGTCTCTATGGCCAATGGGATAATTGTATATTTTCTACGAAAGCTGCGGGCACCTATGATATTTCTATTCTGAATTCAAAATTTTAACATTAGACAACAATAGGTGTTGTATTAAATTTAACAAGTGCCTTCTACGCGCTGAAGGTTGGCTGCAACATGTACTATTTCTCGCGTTGGTTTTACTGCTCTGATAAAGTTCTGTTCTTCGACGTCTTGATATGCTATCTGCTCACGTGTATCGCTGTGTACCTCTAGCTATTTTTCTCTTAAGTATGATTCTCATAAGAATGGCTTGACTTGTAATGAGACCAACACTTTTGGCTAATCTCGTTATTGCAGTCGAGATTGTATTTTACTAATGATAGATATAATATGTTAGTAATGATCGGTAGCTAAAACCATATGACATGGTTATCAGTAACATGGATTTACACAAAATGTCGGTTTCTAAGTCCAGAATAACAGTGGTGACTTTTCGCCAACCAGTTATTTGGACGTGGTTATGAAGTATTCCAGACAAAGGAGAGGGTGTCTCCGCATCGCCACATGATTTATCAGGCGCGAGGTGAGAGCATTTAATTGTCTTTACACAGCATAGTGCATTACCTGGGACACACAATGCATGAATTGACTGGAGAATGGTTGTGTTTGAGATTCGTCAATAAGAACTGTATTTGTAAACGTAGTTTCTTAACAAGTGAGGCGATGGTTGTATTGTGTCCATTGTAGTGACTGACTGGCTAGAACAGTTCTAGAGCAGTGTCAAATTACCATAAACTATATGTCTTTAGATAAGAGCCAAAACAACCATATTCTAAGAATCCCCCGTCCACGATGTGTTGATGACAATTCGCTCGTGTCGATTTGACAATCAGCTGACGACACGTATTTGGTGAATGATGTGTTCCACATTAAATAATCGCTATAAATTGACAGTATAAACCAGACATCGTCACATAGATAGACGGATGAGCATGCAAGGAGTGTGTGTGTGCCTAGAGTCTGGCCTGTGTTGCCAGGTTACACACATATGTTATCTCTGCAAGTTTGTGTCACAAGAAATAGATTGTTACTATATTCCATATAATAGATCACACATAACAGTTCTATACAGTTCTCATATAACATCTCTCTACAAGTAAGAAATAACAGTTCTCTGCAAGTCACATAAAACAGTTCTCTACATGACACATATAACAGTTCACTACAGGTCATAAACAACAGTTCTCTAGAAGTTATATATATATAACCGTAATATAGAGGTCAGATCTAACAGCTCTCTATAAGTTATATACAACAGTTCTGTACAGGTCGCATCTAACAGTTCTCTACAGCTCATATATAAAAGTTCTCTACATGTGATATATAACAGTTCTCTACAGGTCATATATAAAAGTTCTCTACAGGTCATATAAAACAGTTCTGTACAGGTCATATATAACAGTTCTCTACAGGTCATATATAACAGTTCTCTACAGGTCATATATAACAGTTCTCTACAGGTCATATATAACAGTTCCCTACAGGTCATATATAACAGTTCTCTACAGGTCATATATAACAGTTCTCTACAGAACATATATAACAGTTCTCTACAGGTCATATATAACAGTTCTCTACAGGACATATATAACAGTTCTCTACAGGACATATATAACAGTTCTCTACAGGTCATATACAACAGTTCTCTACAGGTCATATATAACAGTTCTCTACAGGTCATATATACCAGTTCCCTACAGGACATATATAACAGTTCTCTACAGGTCATATATAACACTTCTCTACAGGACATATAATGATTGTGCATCTGTCAGTAGCATCACAGGTTGTGTACCATGGCTGGTATTTAGTAATTTCTCTGTTGCAGTCCATGATGGCCGGTCTCTCTGGCCGAGGGGTTACAACACTTTCTCCGTAATCCCGTTTATCACGCAGAGTCTCGTAGCGGACGAGAGCTGGGAGCGGTTCGACCCCCTCTGGTGACTTGCGGAATAACTGAGCCGGTCGCTCAGAAAGCAATGGCAAACTACTGAGCGTAATCTTGCCAAGACATCAACAGACAGCTGAAAGATGCTGCTGTTGACAGCGATGTCCTGTAAAGGATATGCGAATACAAAAAAAAAAAAGTCCATGATGAGAGCAAGCATGGACCAGGCTGACATTCTGAATGCTCTACGAGAAGTGAGACTTTTGCAAGAACCAAGTGATGACTGTGAATCTACAGCAATGGCCAGACTGCGAGAGCAGCAAATTAAAAGAGGGGTGGAGAAACAAGAACACTACGCAGGAAGCCAAAGAAGATTGATAAACCAACACAGAACTGGCGTCGTTAGCCGCTACACGCTGCGGGATTTGCTGAGGAGGGGATCCGAGCACTTATGGACTGAATGGTCCGATGTGCAACGAGGATGATCTGTCGACTAACTAACTAACTAACAGTTCTCTACAAGTCATATATAACAGTTCTCTACAGGACATATATAGCAGTTCTCTACAGGTCATATATAACAGTACTCTGCAGGTCATATATAACAGTTCTCTACAGGTCATATATAACAGTTCTCTACAGGTCATATATAACAGTTCTCTACAGGTCATATATAACAGTTCTCTACAGGTCATATATACCAGTTCTCTACATGTCATATATAACAGTTCTCTACATGTCATATATAACAGTTTTCTACAGGTCATATATAACAGTTCTCTACAGGTCATATATAACAGTTCTCTACAGGTCATATATAACAGTTCTCTACAGGTCATATATAACAGTTCTATACAGGTCATATATAACAGTTCTCTACAGATAATATATAACAGTTCTCTACAGGTCATATATAACAGTTCTCTACAAGTCATATATAACAGTTCTCTACAAGTCATATATAACAGTTCTCTACAGGTCATATATAACAGTTCTCTACAAGTCATATATAACAGATCTCTACAAGTCATATATAACAGTACTCTGCAGGTCATATATAACAGTTCTCTACAGGTCATATATAACAGTTTTCTACAGGTCATATATAACAGTTCTCTACAAGTCATATATAACAGTTCTCTACAAGTCATATATAACAGTTCTCTACAGGACATATATAACAGTTCTCTACAGGTCATATATAACAATACTCTTCAGGTCATATATAACAGTTCTCTACAGCTAATATATAACAGTTCTCTACAGGTCATATATAACAGTTCTCTACAGGTCATATATAACAGTTCTCTACAGGTCATATATAACAGTTCTCTACAGGTCATATATAACAGAACTCTGCAGGTCATATATAACAGTACTCTGCAGGTCATATATAACAGTTCTCTACAGCTCATATATAACAGTTCTCTACAATTCATATATAACAGTTCTCTACAGGTCATATATAACAGTTCTCTACAGATCATATATAACAGTTCTCAACAGGTAATATATAACAGTACTCTGCAGGTCATATATAACAGTTCTCTACAGCTCATATATAATCAGTTCTCTACAGGATCATATATAACAGTCTCTACAGGTCATATATAACAGTTCTCTACAGGTCATATATAACAGTTCTCTACAGGTCATATATAACAGTTCTCTACAGGTCATATATAACAGTTCTCTACAGGTCATATATAACAGTTCTCTACAAGTCATATATAACAGTTCTCTACAGGTCATATAAAACAGTTCTCTACATGTGATATATAACAGTTCTCTACAGGTCATATATAACAGTTCTCTACAGCTCATATATAACAGTTCTCTACAGCTTCATATATAACAGTTCTCTACATGTGATATATAACAGTTCTCTACAGGTCATATATAACAGTTCTCTACAGGTCATATATAACAGTTCTCTGCAGGTCATATTATAACAGTTCTATAGAGGTCATATATAACAGTTCTCTACAGCTCATATATAACAGTCTCTACATGTTCATATATAACAGTTCTCTACAGGTCATATATACCAGTTCTCTACAGGTCATATATAAACAGTTCTCTACAGGTCATATATAACAGTTCTCTACAGGTCATATATAACAGTTCTCTACAGGTCATATAGAACAAGGTTCTCTACAGGTACATATATAACAGTTCTCTACAGGACATATATAACAGTTCTCTACAGGACATATATAACAGTTCTTACAGGACATATATAACAGTTTCTCTACAGGACATATATAAAGGTTCTCTACAGGACATATATAACAGTTCTCTACAGGACATATATAACAGTTCTCTACAGGACATATATAACAGTTCTCTACAGGACATATATAACAGTTCTCTACAGGACATATATAACAGTTCTCTACAGGACATATATAACAGTTCTCTACAGGTCATATATAACAGTTCTCTACAGGACATATATAACAGTACTCTACAGATCATATATAACAGTTCTCTACAGGACATATATAACAGTTCTCTACATGACATATATAACAGTTCTCTACAGGACATATATAACAGTTCTCTACAGGTCATATATAACAGTTCTCTACAGGTCATATATAACAGTTCTCTACAATTCATATATAACAGTTCTCTACAGGTCAAATATAACAGTTCTCTACAAGGTCATATATAACAGTTCTCTACAGGTCATATATAACAGTTCTCTACAGGTCATATATAACAGTTCTCTACAGATCATATATAACAGTTCTCTACAGGTCATATATAACAGTTCTCTACAAGTCATATATAACAGTTCTCTACAGATCATATATAACAGTTCTCTACATGTGATATATAACAGTTCTCTACAGGTCATATATAACAGTTCTCTACAGGTCATATATAACAGTACTCTACAGGTCATATATAACAGTTCTCTACAGGTCATATATAACAGTTCTCTACAGGTCATATATAACAGTTCTCTACAGGTCATATATAACAGTTCTCTACAGCTCATATATAACAGTTTTCTACATGTCATATATAACAGTTCTCTACATGTCATATATAACAGTTCTCTACAGGTCATATATAACAGTTCTCTACAGGTCATATATAACAGTTCTCTACAGGTCATATATAAACAGTTCTCTACAGGTCATATATAACAGTTCTCTACAGGTCATAATAAAACAGTTCTCTACAAGTCATATATAACAGTTCTCTACAAGGTCATATATAACAGTTCTCTACAGGTCATATATAACCAGTTCTCTACAGGTCATATATAACAGTTCTCTACAGGTAATATAATAACAGTTCTCTACAGGTCATATATAACAGTTCTCTACAGGTCATATATAAACAGTTCTCTACAGTCATATATAACAGTTCTCTACAGGTCATATATAACAGTTCTCTACAGGTCATATATAACAGTTCTCTACAGGTCATATATAACAGTTCTCTACAGGTCATATATAACAGTTCTCTACAGGTCATATATAACAGTTCTCTACAGGTCATATATAACAGTTCTCTACAAGTCATATATAACAGTTCTCTACAGGTCATATAAACAGTTCTCTACAGGTCATATATAACAGTTCTCTACAGGTCATATATAACAGTTCTCTACAGCTCATATATAACAGTTCTCTACAGCTCATATATAACAGTTCTCTACATGTCATATATAACAGTTCTCTACAGGTCATATATAACAGTTCTCTACAGGTCATATATAACAGTTCTCTACAGGTCATATATAACAGTTCTCTACAGGTCATATATAACAGTTCTCTACAGCTCATATATAACAGTTCTCTACAGGTCATATATAACAGTTCTCTACAGGTCATATATAACAGTTCTCTACAGGTCATATATAACAGTTCTCTACAGGTCATATATAACAGTTCTCTACAGGTCATATATAACAGTTCTCTACAAGGTCATATATAACAGTTCTCTACAGGACATATATAACAGTTCTCTACAGGACATATATAACAGTTCTCTACAGGACATATATAACAGTTCTCTACAGGACATATATAACAGTTCTCTACATGACATATATAAAAGTTCTCTACAGGACATATATAACAGTTCTCTACAGGACATATATAACAGTTCTCTACAGGACATATATAACAGTTCTCTACAGGACATATATAACAGTTCTCTACAGGACATATATAACAGTTCTCTACAGGACATATATAACAGTTCTCTACAGGTCATATATAACAGTTCTCTACAGGACATATATAACAGTACTCTACAGATCATATATAACAGTTCACTACAGGACATATATAACAGTTCTCTACAGGACATATATAACAGTTCTCTAAAGGACATATATAACAGTTCTCTACAGGTCATATATAACAGTTACTCTACAGTCATATATAACAGTTCTCTACATGTCATATATAACAGTCTCTACAGTTCATATATAACAGTTCTCTACAGGTCATATATAACAGTTCTCTACAGGTCATATATAACAGTTCTCTACAAGTCATATATAACAGTTCTCTACAGGTCATATATAACAGTTCTCTACAGCTCATATATAACAGTTCTCTACATTCATATATAACAGTTCTCTACAGGTCATATATAACAGTTCTCTACAGGTCATATAACAGTTCTCTACAGTCATATATAACATTCTCTACAGGTCATATATAACAGTACTCTACAGGTCATATATAACATTTCTCTACAGGTCATATATACTAGTTCTCTACAGGTCATATATAACAGTTCTCTACAAGGGTCATATATAACAGTTCTCCTTACAAGCTCATATACTAACCAGTTCTCTACGGTCATATATAACAGTTCTCTACAATGTCATATATAACAGTTCTCTACATGTCATATATAACAGTTCTCTACATGTCATATATAACAGTTCTCTTACAGGTCATATATAACAGTTCTCTACAGGTCATATATAACCAGTTCTCTACAAGGTCATATATAACAGTTCTCTACAGGTCATATATAACAGTTCTCTACAGGTCATATAAAACAGTTCTCTACAAGTCATATATAAACAGTTCTCTAGCAAGTCATATATAACAGTTTCTCTACAGGTCATATAAAACAGTTCTCTACAGGTCATATATAACAGTTCCTACAGGTCATATAAAACAGTTCTCTACAGGTCATATATAACAGTTCTCTACAGGTCATATATAACAGTTCTCTACAGCTCATATATATCAGTTCTCTACAGGTCATATATAACAGTTCTCTGCAGGTCATATATAACAGTTCTCTACAGGTCATATATAACAGTTCTCTACAGGTCATATATAACAGTTCTCTACAGGTCATATATAACAGTTCTCTACAGGTCATATATAACAGTTCTCTACAAGACATATATAAACAGTTCTCTACAAGTCATATATAACAGTTCATCTACAGGTCATATAAAACAGTTCTCTACAGGTCATATATAACAGTTCTCTACAGGTCATATATAACAGTTCTCTACAGCTCATATATAACAGTTCTCTACATGTCATATATAACAGTTCTCTACAGGTCATATATAACAGTTCTCTACAGGTCATATATAACAGTTCTCTACAGGTCATATATAACAGTTCTCTATAGGTCATATATAACGTTCTCTACAGGTCATATATAACAGTTTCTCTACAGGTCATATATAACAGTTCTCTACAGGTCATATATAGCAGTTCTCTACAGGTCATATATAACAGTTCTCTACAAGTCATATATAACAGTTCTCTACAGGTCATATATAACAGTTCTCTACAGGTCATATATAACAGTTCTCTACAGGACATATATAACAGTTCTCTACAGGACATATATAACAGTTTCTCTACAGGACCATATATAACAGTTCTCTACAGGACATATATAACAGTTCTCTACATGACATATATAAAAGTTCTCTACAGGACATATATAACAGTTCTCTACAGGACTTATATAACAGTTCTCTACAGGACATATATAACAGTTCTCTACAGGACATATATAACAGTTCTCTACAGGACATATATAACAGTTCTCTACAGGACATATATAACAGTTCTCTACAGGTCATATATAACAGTTCTCTACAGGACATATATAACAGTACTCTACAGATCATATATAACAGTTCACTACAGGACATATATAACAGTTCTCTACAGGACATATATAACAGTTCTCTAAAGGACATATATAACAGTTCTCTACAGGTCATATATAACAGTTCTCTACAGGTCATATATAACAGTTCTCTACAATTCATATATAACAGTTCTCTACAGGTCAAATATAACAGTTCTCTACAAGTCATATAAAACAGTCCTCTACAGGTCATATATAACAGTTCTCTACAGGTCATATATAACAGTTCTCTACATATCATATATTACAGTTCTCTACAGGTCATATATAACAGTTCTCTTCAAGTCATATATAACAGTTCTCTACAGATCATATAAAACAGTTCTCTACATGTGATATATAACAGTTCTCTACAGGTCATATATAACAGTTCTCTACAGGTCATATATAACAGTACTCTACAGGTCATATATAACAGTTCTCTACAGGTCATATATAACAGTTCTCTACAGGTCATATATAACAGTTCTCTACAGGTCATATATAACAGTTCTCTTCAGCTCATATATAACAGTTCTCTACATGTCATATATAACAGTTCTCTACATGTCATATATAACAGTTCTCTACAGGTCATATATAACAGTTCTCTACAGGTCATATATAACAGTTCTCTACAGGTCATATATAACAGTTCTCTACAGGTCATATATAACAGTTCTCTACAGGTCATATAAAACAGTTCTTGTGACGAGTTCACCTTGGGTAGTGAGAGTGAACCACACCCGAGGTGTCTCTGGCACTCCCGTGTATTCTAGCCCCAGGGGTTGGATGAGCAGATACACCTTTTTACTCTGTGGTTGATCTCATATTAGTTAATTACGTCTACAAGCCCCTCCAGATTCTAGACCCCCACTAACTGGACCAACTGCATCTCTATCACTCCCACGGAGTCACTGTTAATACACTTCTCGAACAATACCCGTTGGGAGACAAACTTCCTGGACTTGACTCCAAGTAGTCGTTACTTCGATGAACTAAATAATCACGGACCAATCTAATGGTCTGTCACTTATAACACAGTCCTACTGCAGAACCGCTATGGTATTGACCAATTCAATGGTCCCTTCATCACAGCACCGGAACATGAATGGAAAAGTGTCACGGACCAATTCAATGGTCTCCTACAGTCACACTGCTTGTAGAATCAGATATGGCTACTGAAATGTTACTGAGTCCTTCTAGAACACAGTTGATAATCTTGATACTGCAACAGTACATTAATAGAATCAGACATCTATTTCACGGCAACAATTCAGGTTGGACTATAATCCCATAGTCCCTTCCACCGGGTTACCTTGACACAAGTCACTAACTGGTGAAGTTCTTCTCAAGACCTGCCACTAGAGCTGTCCAAAGAACCATTCAAGTGTCTGAAGATCAGTTACTTCTGCGTTAGGCAGAACCCCCGTCAAACTAGACGGACCGGTGTTCCTTGTCGTTGAGCATGATTACTCAACATGCTGAACTGTTCATAGCAAAACAGAGTGTCGTCTATTTACCAAAACAATCACAAACCATCACTTCCCACACGTGCACCTTCAGGGTGGTTGTATGTCTTGAGGCAACCTTCACTCTTGGTGAATCACATTGGGTACCTGATGTGGTTGAGTCTGGCGTGATAAGTAAAGAACTGAACCCTTCGCTCTGTCACACGAAGTGGTTTCCTGCCAACAACAATTATAGTTGACTGGTTCCCCAACAGGCAAACTCCTGAAAAGGAAGAGCGACCGGTGAGAGTATACTGGCCCAAACATAAGTCCACATGCATCCTACCAATAACTACTCAACCCTCAGTCATGCTACTTAGTTATGCATATAACTAAAGCATTATCTCTATATGGAGAGTAGTAAAGCATGGGTTTGCAAATGTCAGCTGGCCTCACAGAACAGCCCGTCAAGCAGAGCAAGAAATCAGAATGACGAGTCTGATCTTTGGTCTCACCTATCCCTAATCATCTAACAGTCGTGGCTAACGTCAGTAGTGATACAAGGCTGTTATTATAGTTCTAAGTTAATCGAACTAAACATAGGTAAAGAGTCCCTAGACTCGTTCCTAACATCATCAATGTACCTTAAGAAACATAAGCTGGATCAATATCCCATCCCTCGGGATATAGGAATAGGACATGATCACATCCACTATGTACACAAGCCTGTTTGCTGGTGGGACCACCTGCCCCTGCCCTAGCAACCTCTTCTTATCAGACTCTGCCTTAGAGTCAAGAAGCCTTCTTGAGAATACATGTTCCCCACATGTTCCAAGGGTAATCTTCCAGTTCTGTCCTCCCCAAGTGGGTTAGCCTTGGCATGGACTGAACTTCATCGTTGGCTTGGCCTACCAACACATACTTTCATAACTTGCTTTTACATCCCCCATATTCTATATTTCCCCAGTCTCATACAGCCTCCTTGCATCCTTCCATACTTCCAGCACCTGAGCATTCACTCGCACTAGCGCCAGTACGAAAGAAACAGGATAGCTCAGACAAGATTTCAGAACGCACATTTATATCGCGACGTCCCGCAGTGTTATCTCACGACGACCTATTCGGCGTTCGGACTTACTCCAGGAAGTATCACATGCCATGACCTAATATATACACACAATGTCACATCATATATATATAAATATAGATATAGCACCAAAGCAACTTACCTGTCCACAGAAATCCGCTGTTCCACACAATGAATTCACTATTAAGTTATTACACAATAGTTACCTCATTCCTGGTGGCACAGAACTAAGTTCTTCCCTTACTTAGTAACTAAGCACAATTTTGTCTGAAACTCCACCTACCAACTTACCTGGTTTTCTAACCGTTCTTCGGGCTTCAGCAACTGACTGAACTAATCTAGGTTTCCATCCGGCACAAGTAACTAGGTTTTATTCTAACACAGCAACCTAATAGATGTAACGATTGTCAAAATATGGTACACATATTTGGAACCCAAATCGCCTACATCACAATACGGCGTTCCTAACAGCTGTTTCGCGAGCACACGGTAAACAAACACGATTCGCCTTCAACTGCGTTATCGATCGGTTTGCTAATTAGTATGCGAGGACATCCGCATAGGTAATGAGGTTAGAACAATGGCGTGTGGAACACACGTACAAAGTTAAATGATTTAAACAATTATCTACCTGTATGGACAACCAGATCTCCAGTCAGCTCCGAACTGTTCAAGGGCTTCTCAGCTTCCTTGACTTTACAGTCAGCCGAAAAATGGTTGAGGGGAGACGCACACAAAACGGCTCACATCAGGCCGGCGTCTGTTCTGTGGCAACGACAGTAAGTGAATGACTGATTTAGCCACATTCCCGCTTCGTGCCAACTCAATGCGCACTAGAAGCGAGTGCTTCTTGAGAAAAGATACTTTCTCGGGAAAACCGTCATTCCCCGCCTAGAGTTTCTAGATCTCTCTGCACGGGAATTTAGAGCGATACCCAGCATCACGGGTTACTCGAATTTCGGTGTTTCGAGAATATTCTAGATCGTAAGTCCTTCATCGGCTTCCCTCAGTCTATTCTTAGCTGGGAAAGTCCCCGATGACGCGCCAAAATAGTGCGGAATCCTGACGACCCAAGACAGATAATCGCGTTTCGTCACATAGGCCCCCACTTTAAGAGGATCGACCCCGTCGTTCCACTTCTACGCAGAAGCTGTCTATGTCGTTCGTTCTTTCTTCTTAGAGACCGGATGGCGGGTGAGGAAGTCTAACCCGTCAATATTGTATAGAATACTTTTACCACATTAGGTGGGGTAACAAGCTATTCAGTATCACGGGTGATCAACGCCTACTCCGCTACTGCGATCGGGCATCTCGCAGTGTCTTGCGGAACAGAGCTCCCGTCTCGATCTGATTTAACGATCGTTCCTGCCAGAGTTTACTGGACTTCTGCAACTCCAGCTTCCCCTTTCGAGGACCCAGCTGGACTGCAGTCGGTCGGATTGAGGGACCAAGGGTCTGTGTCCGTTCCGACACAACCCACCTCTTCCGACCACGGTTCTCAGTGTAGCTAGCACTGCGGGTGTTCCTTTGGCCGGTCATGTTCCCCCGAGCACCGGGCTGAACCGAAGAAGGTACCTGCACATACATATAGGACTGCCTATGGTGTGACAGGCTTTCCGCTACCTGACCTGAACCCCGAACCGTTCTTTCAGCGAATCTCGGCGCCCTTGGGCTGGTAGACTTATCGGGTTTCCCCTCATAGCGCATGAGGAGACTGGAATGGAAAGTAGAAGACTTTCCCAGGATCACCACTCCATAGTGCTTGTGGAGCCCCACTTTATCCACTAGGAATGGGCCCTGCCACCCGATTTCGAATTCGTTCCCCTCGATTGGGAGGAGTACTAGAACTCGGTCTCCAACCTCTAAGGATATCTTCGTCTTCGTCCGTGTCTCAAGTGTGCCTTTACGGCACTCAGGACAAGACCTAATATACCTGCGCACGTCGCCTGTCATTCCCGGCCACCAATAGTACCGGGATAGACATTTACCGGTTGTCCCTACAGTCAGATGTCCGGTTGGGGACCTGACATGTACCGTTCGCAGCAGATTAGCTCTGAAGCTCTCCGGAACCAACTTACGATCCCTCTGCCTTCTCTCTGATCCGGTCTGAATTAACGGTGACTGGTTATCAGAGTTGAACTTACCCTGAATTAACGGGTTTTTATTGTTGGGCAACCGTTCTGAACAAGGACACTCCGTCGCATCCTTGCTCCGAGCATTACTCATTCCATCCGGGTGAGTCTTTCGGAGACTTACCTTTTTGAGACCCTCTTCCTCTGTCTCTCTGACCTGCCTAGACTTATGGATGCTAGGGTGCTCTGGTTCGCCCAGAAACACGTACTTCCGGCCAAGAATTAGGGGATAGAGAGGATCCGGTACGACTGCCGCCTGAATGCGTCCAGTAACGTACTTGCTCCGAATCTCCACATTGGCAATCGGGCAACGTAGCGCTACAGCACTCCTACTGGCTGGCTGTATCTCCGTCATCTCCCCGGTGAGTTGCTCTGGGCCTGTCAGGTGGGATGCAATTACAGATGAAAATTGCAATCCTGTGTCGTAGAGGCACAACACCTGTTGCCCATTCACTTCTACTTCCTCAACCACTGGAGGTCGCTCTGGTTCTCCATTCCTATCAACCGACTTCACTTTCCTGCAAGGTCTATCCCTAACCTCTGCAAGACAAGCAAAGTGAAAGTCCTTGGGCTTACTCTTACACTCACTCGTATTGTGAGTGCTGGACTTGCAGAATTTGCACCATCGTTCACTCCACTTCCTCTTTGGAGAACTAGGTGGGCTATTCTTACCTTGGTTGACGTTAGAGATCTTCTCTAAAGAGTTTACCTGTTTACTTGGTTCATCAGAACCATTGGTCTTCTTTGACTTCTTCTTTGACTTACCTTGATCCTTATCTTTCGATCTCGGATCTGTTGGACTGGTATCTTCAGTCTCGCCATAGACTTCAACGTATCTTTCGGCTAACTTGGTGACTATATCCAATCTCTCAGCCCCATTCTCACCTAAGAAGTTTCGCAAGGGTTTAGACATTTGCATTCGCATCTGATCTACAACCATCAACTCACGCAAACTTTCATACTCCTCTTTAAATCCGGCCAAGGCCATCCATTTAAGAAGGTATGAGTTCAATCTCACACTGTATGATGAAAACAGTTCACCAGGTTCTCGCTTCGCAGTCCGAAACTTCCTTCGGTATGAGTGCGCTGTGATCTCGAATCTCTTCAAGAGAGCCGCTTTCAGTGCCGGGTAATCATTCTGTAAACCCGGTGGCAAGCGTGCATACACCTCATAACCTTCGGCACGGAGTCCCTGGGAGAGTTTTAAACACCATTTCTGTTTGTCTAGTCCCATTGCAATAGCCATGGCTTCATACTTCTCTAAGTATTGGTCTATCCTTTCCTTCTCGGGTTCGAACGGCTGTAAAGGCCATTTCATAGCCTGGTAGTCACGTCTACTGGTTGACTCTGAGCCAGGAGGTCCACCTCCTCCCATAGCTCCATCAGTTACACCTGTAGCAGGCACTTGTGCCTCAAGTAGCTTCATTCGATACTCATGGTCACGTTTTTCTTTCGCGGCGTCCAACTCAAGCCGTTTCATCTCAGTATCAGCCGCTATCCTCTTTTCCTCCAGAGCCACTTTACTGGCTTCCAGTTCTCTTTCTGCTCTCCTCCTCTCTCTTTCCTCTTGGCGAAAATTTCTTTCCACCTCTTGTACATAGGATTTCAAAGCATCTCCCTCAAGACCAGACTTACGTCCAGTTTCCTGAACTTTGTCTAAGTCTAACTCTTGGGTAGACATGTTGACTATGATATGTGGGTACTCAAGTATGTGTGGGTGAAGCAATACAATGAATCAATAATCAATAGTACTAACTAATCACCACCACACAAATGTCCGTCAGACAGTTAGGAGATAGGTAGAAGTAGTAGAATCTTATGTAGACTGAAGTAGAGGATAAAGACTAAGTCCCTATCACTATGTGAGAGGTCTACAACACACAGAGATCTTGGAATACTCCCGGACGAGCCCCCACTCTGTATGGAGTGTGACGAGTTCACCTTGGGTAGTGAGAGTGAACCACACCCGAGGTGTCTCTGGCACTCCCGTGTATTCTAGCCCCAGGGGTTGGATGAGCAGATACACCTTTTTACTCTGTGGTTGATCTCATATTAGTTAATTACGTCTACAAGCCCCTCCAGATTCTAGACCCCCACTAACTGGACCAACTGCATCTCTATCACTACCACGGAGTCACTGTTAATACACTTCTCGAACAATACCCGTTGGGAGACAAACTTCCTGGACTTGACGCCAAGTAGTCGTTACTTCGATGAACTAAATAATCACGGACCAATCTAATGGTCTGTCACTTATAACACAGTCCTACTGCAGAACCGCTATGGTATTGACCAATTCAATGGTCCCTTCATCACAGCACCGGAACATGAATGGAAAAGTGTCACGGACCAATTCAATGGTCTCCTACAGTCACACTGCTTGTAGAATCAGATATGGCTACTGAAATGTTACTGAGTCCTTCTAGAACACAGTTGATAATCTTGATACTGCAACATTACATTAATAGAATCAGACATCTATTTCACGGCAACAATTCAGGTTGGACTATAATCCCATAGTCCCTTCCACCGGGTTACCTTGACACAAGTCACTAACTGGTGAAGTTCTTCTCAAGACCTGCCACTAGAGCTGTCCAAAGAACCATTCAAGTGTCTGAAGATCAGTTACTTCTGCGTTTAGGCAGAACCCCCGTCAAACTAGACGGACCGGTGTTCCCTGTCGTTGAGCATGATTACTCAACATGCTGAACTGTTCATAGCAAAACAGAGTGTCGTCTATTTACCAAAACAATCACAAACCATCACTTCCCACACGTGCACCTTCAGGGTGGTTGTATGTCTTGAGGCAACCTTCACTCTTGGTGAATCACATTGGGTACCTGATGTGGTTGAGTCTGGCGTGATAAGTAAAGAACTGAACCCTTCGCTCTGTCACACGAAGTGGTTTCCTGCCAACAACAATTATAGTTGACTGGTTCCCCAACAGGCAAACTCCTGAAAAGGAAGAGCGACCGGTGAGAGTATACTGGCCCAAACATAAGTCCACATGCATCCTACCAATAACTACTCAACCCTCAGTCATGCTACTTAGTTATGCATATAACTAAAGCATTATCTCTATATGGAGAGTAGTAAAGCATGGGTTTGCAAATGTCAGCTGGCCTCACAGAACAGCCCGTCAAGCAGAGCAAGAAATCAGAATGACGAGTCTGATCTTTGGTCTCACCTATCCCTAATCATCTAACAGTCGTGGCTAACGTCAGTAGTGATACAAGGCTGTTATTATAGTTCTAAGTTAATCGAACTAAACATAGGTAAAGAGTCCCTAGACTCGTTCCTAACATCATCAATGTACCTTAAGAAACATAAGCTGGATCAATATCCCATCCCTCGGGATATAGGAATAGGACATGATCACATCCACTATGTACACAAGCCTGTTTGCTGGTGGGACCACCTGCCCCTGCCCTAGCAACCTCTTCTTATCAGACTCTGCCTTAGAGTCAAGAAGCCTTCTTGAGAATACATGTTCCCCACATGTTCCAAGGGTAATCTTCCAGTTCTGTCCTCCCCAAGTGGGTTAGCCTTGGCATGGACTGAACTTCATCGTTGGCTTGGCCTACCAACACATACTTTCATAACTTGCTTTTACATCCCCCATATTCTATATTTCCCCAG
Source organism: Cepaea nemoralis (assembly GCA_014155875.1). Classification (NCBI taxonomy): domain Eukaryota; kingdom Metazoa; phylum Mollusca; class Gastropoda; order Stylommatophora; family Helicidae; genus Cepaea; species Cepaea nemoralis. The sequence goes on from JACEFZ010013363.1 coordinate 107,761, forward strand.
TCTCATACAGCCTCCTTGCATCCTTCCATACTTCCAGCACCTGAGCATTCACTCGCACTAGCGCCAGTACGAAAGAAACAGGATAGCTCAGACAAGATTTCAGAACGCACATTTATATCGCGACGGCCCGCAGTGTTATCTCACGACGACCTATTCGGCGTTCGGACTTACTCCAGGAAGTATCACATGCCATGACCTAATATATACACACAATGTCACATCATATATATATAAATATAGATATAGCACCAAAGCAACTTACCTGTCCACAGAAATCCGCTGTTCCACACAATGAATTCACTATTAAGTTATTACACAATAGTTACCTCATTCCTGGTGGCACAGAACTAAGTTCTTCCCTTACTTAGTAACTAAGCACAATTTTGTCTGAAACTCCACCTACCAACTTACCTGGTTTTCTAACCGTTCTTCGGGCTTCAGCAACTGACTGAACTAATCTAGGTTTCCATCCGGCACAAGTAACTAGGTTTTATTCTAACACAGCAACCTAATAGATGTAACGATTGTCAAAATATGGTACACATATTTGGAACCCAAATCGCCTACATCACAATACGGCGTTCCTAACAGCTGTTTCGCGAGCACACGGTAAACAAACACGATTCGCCTTCAACTGCGTTATCGATCGGTTTGCTAATTAGTTTGCGAGGACATCCGCATAGGTAATGAGGTTAGAACAATGGCGTGTGGAACACACGTACAAGTTAAATGATTTAAACAATTATCTACCTGTATGGACAACCAGATCTCCAGTCAGCTCCGAACTGTTCAAGGGCTTCTCAGCTTCCTTGACTTTACAGTCAGCCGAAAAATGGTTGAGGGGAGACGCACACAAAACGGCTCACATCAGGCCGGCGTCTGTTCTGTGGCAACGACAGTAAGTGAATGACTGATTTAGCCACATTCCCGCTTCGTGCCAACTCAATGCGCACTAGAAGCGAGTGCTTCTTGAGAAAAGATACTTTCTCGGGAAAACCGTCATTCCCCGCCTAGAGTTTCTAGATCTCTCTGCACGGGAATTTAGAGCGATACCCAGCATCACGGGTTACTCGAATTTCGGTGTTTCGAGAATATTCTAGATCGTAAGTCCTTCATCGGCTTCCCTCAGTCTATTCTTAGCTGGGAAAGTCCCCGATGACGCGCCAAAATAGTGCGGAATCCTGACGACCCAAGACAGATAATCGCGTTTCGTCACATAGGCCCCCACTTTAAGAGGATCGACCCCGTCGTTCCACTTCTACGCAGAAGCTGTCTATGTCGTTCGTTCTTTCTTCTTAGAGACCGGATGGCGGGTGAGGAAGTCTAACCCGTCAATATTTTATAGAATACTTTTACCACATTAGGTGGGGTAACAAGCTATTCAGTATCACGGGTGATCAACGCCTACTCCGCTACTGCGATCGGGCATCTCGCAGTGTCTTGCGGAACAGAGCTCCCGTCTCGATCTGATTTAACGATCGTTCCTGCCAGAGTTTACTGGACTTTTGCAACTCCAGCTTCCCCTTTCGAGGACCCAGCTGGACTGCAGTCGGTCGGATTGAGGGACCAAGGGTCTGTGTCCGTTCCGACACAACCCACCTCTTCCGACCACGGTTCTCAGTGTAGCTAGCACTGCGGGTGTTCCTTTGGCCGGTCATGTTCCCCCGAGCCCCGGGCTGAACCGAAGAAGGTACCTGCACATACATATAGGACTGCCTATGGTGTGACAGGCTTTCCGCTACCTGACCTGAACCCCGAACCGTTCTTTCAGCGAATCTCGGCGCCCTTGGGCTGGTAGACTTATCGGGTTTCCCCTCATAGCGCATGAGGAGACTGGAATGGAAAGTAGAAGACTTTCCCAGGATCACCACTCCATAGTGCTTGTGGAGCCCCACTTTATCCACTAGGAATGGGCCCTGCCACCCGATTTCGAATTCGTTCCCCTCGATTGGGAGGAGTACTAGAACTCGGTCTCCAACCTCTAAGGATATCTTCGTCTTCGTCCGTGTCTCAAGTGTGCCTTTACGGCACTCAGGACAAGACCTAATATACCTGCGCACGTCGCCTGTCATTCCCGGCCACCAATAGTACCGGGATAGACATTTACCGGTTGTCCCTACAGTCAGATGTCCGGTTGGGGACCTGACATGTACCGTTCGCAGCAGATTAGCTCTGAAGCTCTCCGGAACCAACTTACGATCCCTCTGCCTTCTCTCTGATCCGGTCTGAATTAACGGCGACTGGTTATCAGAGTTGAACTTACCCTGAATTAACGGGTTTTTATTGTTGGGCAACCGTTCTGAACAAGGACACTCCGTCGCATCCTTGCTCCAAGCATTACTCATTCCATCCGGGTGAGTCTTTCGGAGACTTACCTTTTTGAGACCCTCTTCCTCTGTCTCTCTGACCTGCCTAGACTTATGGATGCTAGGGTGCTCTGGTTCGCCCAGAAACACGTACTTCCGGCCAAGAATTAGGGGATAGAGAGGATCCGGTACGACTGCCGCCTGAATGCGTCCAGTAACGTACTTGCTCCGAATCTCCACATTGACAATCGGGCAACGTAGCGCTACAGCACTCCTACTGGCTGGCTGTATCTCCGTCATCTCCCCGGTGAGTTGCTCTGGGCCTGTCAGGTGGGATGCAATTACAGATGAAAATTGCAATCCTGTGTCGTAGAGGCACAACACCTGTTGCCCATTCACTTCTACTTCCTCAACCACTGGAGGTCGCTCTGGTTCTCCATTCCCATCAACCGACTTCACTTTCCTGCAAGGTCTATCCCTAACCTCTGCAAGACAAGCAAAGTGAAAGTCCTTGGGCTTACTCTTACACTCACTCGTATTGTGAGTGCTGGACTTGCAGAATTTGCACCATCGTTCACTCCACTTCCTCTTTGGAGAACTAGGTGGGCTATTCTTACCTTGGTTGACGTTAGAGATCTTCTCTAAAGAGTTTACCTGTTTACTTGGTTCATCAGAACCATTGGTCTTCTTTGACTTCTTCTTTGACTTACCTTGATCCTTATCTTTCGATCTCGGATCTGTTGGACTGGTATCTTCAGTCTCGCCATAGACTTCAACGTATCTTTCGGCTAACTTGGTGACTATATCCAATCTCTCAGCCCCATTCTCACCTAAGAAGTTTCGCAAGGGTTTAGACATTTGCATTCGCATCTGATCTACAACCATCAACTCACGCAAACTTTCATACTCCTCTTTAAATCCGGCCAAGGCCATCCATTTAAGAAGGTATGAGTTCAATCTCACACTGTATGATGAAAACAGTTCACCAGGTTCTCGCTTCGCAGTCCGAAACTTCCTTCGGTATGAGTGCGCTGTGATCTCGAATCTCTTCAAGAGAGCCGCTTTCAGTGCCGGGTAATCATTCTGTAAACCCGGTGGCAAGCGTGCATACACCTCATAACCTTCGGCACGGAGTCCCTGGGAGAGTTTTAAACACCATTTCTGTTTGTCTAGTCCCATTGCAATAGCCATGGCTTCATACTTCTCTAAGTATTGGTCTATCCTTTCCTTCTCGGGTTCGAACGGCTGTAAAGGCCATTTCATAGCCTGGTAGTCACGTCTACTGGTTGACTCTGAGCCAGGAGGTCCACCTCCTCCCATAGCTCCATCAGTTACACCTGTAGCAGGCACTTGTGCCTCAAGTAGCTTCATTCGATACTCATGGTCACGTTTTTCTTTCGCGGCGTCCAACTCAAGCCGTTTCATCTCAGTATCAGCCGCTATCCTCTTTTCCTCCAGAGCCACTTTACTGGCTTCCAGTTCTCTTTCTGCTCTCCTCCTCTCTCTTTCCTCTTGGCGAAAATTTCTTTCCACCTCTTGTACATAGGATTTCAAAGCATCTCCCTCAAGACCAGACTTACGTCCAGTTTCCTGAACTTTGTCTAAGTCTAACTCTTGGGTAGACATGTTGACTATGATATGTGGGTACTCAAGTATGTGTGGGTGAAGCAATACAATGAATCAATAATCAATAGTACTAACTAATCACCACAACACAAATGTCCGTCAGACAGTTAGGAGATAGGTAGAAGTAGTAGAATCTTATGTAGACTGAAGTAGAGGATAAAGACTAAGTCCCTATCACTATGTGAGAGGTCTACAACACACAGAGATCTTGGAATACTCCCGGACGGGCCCCCACTCTGTATGGAGTGTGACGAGTTTCACCTTGGGTAGTGAGAGTGAACCACACCCGAGGTGTCTCTGGCACTCCCGTGTATTCTAGCCCCAGGGGTTGGATGAGCAGATACACCTTTTACTCTGTGGTTGATCTCATATTAGTTAATTACGTCTACAAGCCCCTCCAGATTCTAGACCCCCACTAACTGGACCAACTGCATCTCTATCACTACCACGGAGTCACTGTTAATACACTTCTCGAACAATACCCGTTGGGAGACAAACTTCCTGGACTTGACTCCAAGTAGTCGTTACTTCGATGAACTAAATAATCACGGACCAATCTAATGGTCTGTCACTTATAACACAGTCCTACTGCAGAACCGCTATGGTATTGACCAATTCAATGGTCCCTTCATCACAGCACCGGAACCTGAATGGAAAAGTGTCACGGACCAATTCAATGGTCTCCTACAGTCACACTGCTTGTAGAATCAGATATGGCTACTGAAATGTTACTGAGTCCTTCTAGAACACAGTTGATAATCTTGATACTGCAACATTACATTAATAGAATCAGACATCTATTTCACGGCAACAATTCAGGTTGGACTATAATCCCATAGTCCCTTCCACCGGGTTACCTTGACACAAGTCACTAACTGGTGAAGTTCTTCTCAAGACCTGCCACTAGAGCTGTCCAAAGAACCATTCAAGTGTCTGAAGATCAGTTACTTCTGCGTTTAGGCAGAACCCCCGTCAAACTAGACGGACCGGTGTTCCCTGTCGTTGAGCATGATTACTCAACATGCTGAACTGTTCATAGCAAAACAGAGTGTCGTCTATTTACCAAAACAATCACAAACCATCACTTCCCACACGTGCACCTTCAGGGTGGTTGTATGTCTTGAGGCAACCTTCACTCTTGGTGAATCACATTGGGTACCTGATGTGGTTGAGTCTGGCGTGATAAGTAAAGAACTGAACCCTTCGCTCTGTCACACGAAGTGGTTTCCTGCCAACAACAATTATAGTTGACTGGTTCCCCAACAGGCAAACTCCTGAAAAGGAAGAGCGACCGGTGAGAGTATACTGGCCCAAACATAAGTCCACATGCATCCTACCAATACCTACTCAACCCTCAGTCATGCTACTTAGTTATGCATATAACTAAAGCATTATCTCTATCTGGAGAGTAGTATAGCATGGGTTTGCAAATGTCAGCTGGCCTCACAGAACAGCCCGTCAAGCAGAGCAAGAAATCAGAATGACGAGTCTGATCTTTGGTCTCACCTATCCCTAATCATCTAACAGTCGTGGCTAACGTCAGTAGTGATACAAGGCTGTTATTATAGTTCTAAGTTAATCGAACTAAACATAGGTAAAGAGTCCCTAGACTCGTTCCTAACATCATCAATGTACCTTAAGAAACATAAGCTGGATCAATATCCCATCCCTCGGGATATAGGAATAGGACATGATCACATCCACTATGTACACAAGCCTGTTTGCTGGTGGGACCACCTGCCCCTGCCCTAGCAACCTCTTCTTATCAGACTCTGCCTTAGAGTCAAGAAGCCTTCTTGAGAATACATGTTCCCCACATGTTCCAAGGGTAATCTTCCAGTTCTGTCCTCCCCAAGTGGGTTAGCCTTGGCATGGACTGAACTTCATCGTTGGCTTGGCCTACCAACACATACTTTCATAACTTGCTTTTACATCCCCCATATTCTATATTTCCCCAGTCTCATACAGCCTCCTTGCATCCTTCCATACTTCCAGCACCTGAGCATTCACTCGCACTAGCGCCAGTACGAAAGAAACAGGATAGCTCAGACAAGATTTCAGAACGCACATTTATATCGCGACGGCCCGCAGTGTTATCTCACGACGACCTATTCGGCGTTCGGACTTACTCCAGGAAGTATCACATGCCATGACCTAATATATACACACAATGTCACATCATATATATATAAATATAGATATAGCACCAAAGCAACTTACCTGTCCACAGAAATCCGCTGTTCCACACAATGAATTCACTATTAAGTTATTACACAATAGTTACCTCATTCCTGGTGGCACAGAACTAAGTTCTTCCCTTACTTAGTAACTAAGCACAATTTTGTCTGAAACTCCACCTACCAACTTACCTGGTTTTCTAACCGTTCTTCGGGCTTCAGCAACTGACTGAACTAATCTAGGTTTCCATCCGGCACAAGTAACTAGGTTTTATTCTAACACAGCAACCTAATAGATGTAACGATTGTCAAAATATGGTACACATATTTGGAACCCAAATCGCCTACATCACAATACGGCGTTCCTAACAGCTGTTTCGCGAGCACACGGTAAACAAACACGATTCGCCTTCAACTGCGTTATCGATCGGTTTGCTAATTAGTATGCGAGGACATCCGCATAGGTAATGAGGTTAGAACAATGGCGTGTGGAACACACGTACAAAGTTAAATGATTTAAACAATTATCTACCTGTATGGACAACCAGATCTCCAGTCAGCTTCCGAACTGTTCAAGGGCTTCTCAGCTTCCTTGACTTTACAGTCAGCCGAAAAATGGTTGAGGGGAGACGCACACAAAACGGCTCACATCAGGCCGGCGTCTGTTCTGTGGCAACGACAGTAAGTGAATGACTGATTTAGCCACATTCCCGCTTCGTGCCAACTCAATGCGCACTAGAAGCGAGTGCTTCTTGAGAAAAGATACTTTCTCGGGAAAACCGTCATTCCCCGCCTAGAGTTTCTAGATCTCTCTGCACGGGAATTTAGAGCGATACCCAGCATCACGGGTTACTCGAATTTCGGTGTTTCGAGAATATTCTAGATCGTAAGTCCTTCATCGGCTTCCCTCAGTCTATTCTTAGCTGGGAAAGTCCCCGATGACGCGCCAAAATAGTGCGGAATCCTGACGACCCAAGACAGATAATCGCGTTTCGTCACAGTTCTCTACAAGTCATATATAACAGTTCTCTACAAGTCATATATAACAGTTCTCTACAGGTCATATAAAACAGTTCTCTACAGGTCATATATAACAGTTCTCTACAGGTCATATAAAACAGTTCTCTACAGGTCATATATAACAGTTCTCTACAGGTCATATATAACAGTTCTCTACAGCTCATATATATCAGTTCTCTACAGGTCATATATAACAGTTCTCTACAGGTCATATATAACAGTTCTCTACAGGTCATATATAACAGTTCTCTACAGGTCATATATAACAGTTCTCTACAGGTCATATATAGCAGTTCTCTACAGGTCATATATAACAGTTCTCTACAAGTCATATATAACAGTTCTCTACAGGTCATATAAAACAGTTCTCTACATGTGATATATAACAGTTCTCTACAGGTCATATATAACAGTTCTCTACAGCTCATATATAACAGTTCTCTACAGCTCATATATAACAGTTCTCTACATGTGATATATAACAGTTCTCTACAGGTCATATATAACAGTTCTCTACAGGACATATATAACAGTTCTCTGCAGGTCATATATAACAGTTCTCTAGAGGTCATATATAACAGTTCTCTACAGCTCATATATAACAGTTCTCTACATGTCATATATAACAGTTCTCTACAGGGTCATATATAACAGTTCTCTACAGGTCATATATAACAGTTCTCTACAGGTCATATATAACAGTTCTCTACAGGTCATATATAACAGTTCTCTACAGGTCATATATAACAGTTCTCTACAGGACATATATAACAGTTCTCTACAGGACATATATAACAGTTCTCTACAGGACATATATAAACAGTTCTCTACAGGACATATATAACAGTTCTCTACAGGACATATATAAAAGTTCTCTACAGGACATATATAACAGTTCTCTACAGGACTTATATAACAGTTCTCTACAGGACATATATAACAGTTCTCTACAGGACATATATAACAGTTCTCTACAGGACATATATAACAGTTCTCTACAGGACATATATAACAGTTCTCTACAGGTCATATATAACAGTTCTCTACAGGACATATATAACAGTACTCTACAGATCATATATAACAGTTCTCTACAGGACATATATAACAGTTCTCTACATGACATATATAACAGTTCTCTACAGGACATATATAACAGTTCTCTACAGGTCATATATAACAGTTCTCTACAGGTCATATATAACAGTTCTCTACAATTCATATATAACAGTTCTCTACAGGTCAAATATAACAGTTCTCTACAAGTCATATATAACAGTTCTCTACAGGTCATATATAACAGTTCTCTACAGGTCATATATAACAGTTCTCTACAGATCATATATAACAGTTCTCTACAGGTCATATATAACAGTTCTCTTCAAGTCATATATAACAGTTCTCTACAGATCATATAAAACAGTTCTCTACATGTGATATATAACAGTTCTCTACGGGTCATATATAACAGTTCTCTACAGGTCATATATAACAGTACTCTACAGGTCATATATAACAGTTCTCTACAGGTCATATATAACAGTTCTCTACAGGTCATATATAACAGTTCTATACAGGTCATATATAACAGTTCTCTCAGCTCATATATAACAGTTCTCTACATGTCATATATAACAGTTCTCTACATGTCATATATAACAGTTCTCTACAGGTCATATATAACAGTTCTCTACAGGTCATATATAACAGTTCTCTACAGGTCATATATAACAGTTCTCTACAGGTCATATATAACAGTTCTCTACAAGACATATATAACAGTTCTCTACAAGTCATATATAACAGTTCTCTACAGGTCATATATAAACAGTTCTCTACAGGTCATATATAACAGTTCTCTACAGGTCATATATAACAGTTCTCTACAGCTCATATATAACAGTTCTCTACATGTCATATATAACAGTTCTCTACAGGTCATATATAACAGTTCTCTACAGGTCATATATAACAGTTCTCTACAGGTCATATATAACAGTTCTCTACAGGTCATATATAACAGTTCTCTACAGGTCATATATAACAGTTCTCTACAGCTCATATATAACAGTTCTCTACAGGTCATATATAACAGTTCTCTACAGGTCATATATAACAGTTCTCTACAGGTCATATATAACAGTTCTCTACAGGTCATATATAACAGTTCTCTACAGGTCATATATAACAGTTCTCTACAGGTCATATATAACAGTTCTCTACAAGTCATATATAACAGTTCTCTACAAGTCATATATAACAGTTCTCTACAGGTCATATATAACAGTTCTCTACAGGTCATATATAACAGTTCTCTACAAGTCATATATAACAGTTCTCTACAAGTCATATATAACAGTTCTCTGCAGGACATATATAACAGTTCTCTTCAAGTCATATATAACAGTTCTCTACACGACATATATAACAGTTCTCTTCAGCTCATATATAACAGTTCTCTACATGTCATATATAACAGTTCTCTACATGTCATATATAACAGTTCTCTACAGGTTATATATAACAGTTCTCTACAGGTCATATATAACAGTTCTCTACAGGTCATATATAACAGTTCTCTACAGGTCATATATAACAGTTCTCTACAGGTCATATATAACAGTTCTCTACAAGTCATATATAACAGTTCTCTACAAGTCATATATAACAGTTCTCTACAGGTCATATAAAACAGTTCTCTACAGGTCATATATAACAGTTCTCTACAGGTCATATATAACAGTTCTCTACAGCTCATATATAACAGTTCTCTACATGTCATATATAACAGTTCTCTACAGGTCATATATAACAGTTCTCTACAGGTCATATTTAACAGTTCTCTACAGGTCATATATAACAGTTCTCTACAGGTCATATATAACAGTTCTCTACAGGTCATATATAACAATTCTCTACAGCTCATATATAACAGTTCTCTACATGTCATATATAACAGTTCTCAATAGGTCATATATAACAGTTCTCTACAGGTCATATATAACAGTTCTCTACATGTCATATATAACAGTTCTCTACAGGTCATATATAACAGTTCTCTACAGGTCATATATAACAGTTCTCTACAGGTCATATATAACAGTTCTCTACAAGTCATATATAACAGTTCTCTACAAGTCATATATAACAGTTCTCTACAGGTCATATATAACAGTTCTCTACAAGTCATATATAACAGTACTCTGCAGGTCATATATAACAGTTCTCTACAGCTCATATATAACAGTTCTCTACAAGTCATATATAACAGTTCTCTACAAGTCATATATAACAGTTCTCTACAAGTCATATATAACAGTTCTCTACAGGTCATATATAACAGTTCTCTACAGATCATATATAACAGTTCTCTACAGGTCATATATAACAGTACTCTGCAGGTCATATATAACAGTTCTCTACAGCTCATATATAACAGTTCTCTGCAGGTCATATATAACAGTTCTCTACAGGTCGTATATAACAGTTCTCTACAGGTCATATATAACAGTTCTCTACAGGTCATATATAACAGTTCTCTACAGGTCATATATAACAGTTCTCTACAGGTAATATATAACAGTTCTCTACAGCTAATATATAACAGTTCTCTACAGGTCATATATAACAGTTCTCTACAGGTCATATAAAACAGTTCTCTACAAGTCATATATAACAGTTCTCTACAGGACATATATAACAGTTCTCTACGGGTCATATATAACAGTACTCTGCAGGTCATATATAACAGTTCTCTACAGGTCATATATAACAGTTCTCTACAGGTCATATATAACAGTTCTCTACAGGTCATATATAACAGTTCTCTACAGCTCATATATAACAGTTCTCTACAGGTCATATATAACAGTTCTCTACAGGTCATATATAACAGTTCTCTACAGGTCATATATAACAGTTCTCTACAGGTCATATATAACAGTTCTCTACAGGTCATATATAACAGTTCTCTACAGCTCATATATAACAGTTCTCTACAAGTCATATATAACAGTTCTCTACAGGTCATATATAACAGTTCTCTACAGATCATATATAACAGTTCTCTACAGGTCATATATAACAGTACTCTGCAGGTCATATATAACAGTTCTCTACAGCTCATATATAACAGTTCTCTGCAGGTCATATATAACAGTTCTCTACAGGTCATATATAACAGTTCTCTACAGGTCATATATAACAGTTCTCTACAGGTCATATATAACAGTTCTCTACAGGTCATATATAACAGTTCTCTACAGGTAATATATAACAGTTCTCTACAGCTAATATATAACAGTTCTCTACATGTGATATATAACAGTTCTCTACATGTCATATAAAACAGTTCTCTACAAGTCATATATAACAGTTCTCTACAGGACATATATAACAATTCTCTACGGGTCATATATAACAGTACTCTGCAGGTCATATATAACAGTTCTCTACAGCTCATATATAACAGTTCTCTACAGGTCATATATAACAGTTCTCTACAGGTCATATATAACAGTTCTCTACAGGTCATATATAACAGTTCTCTACAGCTCATATATAACAGTTCTCTACAGGTCATATATAACAGTTCTCTACAGGTCATATATAACAGTTCTCTACAGGTCATATATAACAGTTCTCTACAGGTCATATATAACAGTTCTCTACAGGTCATATATAACAGTTCTCTACAGGTCATATATAACAGTTCTCTGTAGGTCATATATAACAGTTCTCTACAGGTCATATATAACAGTTCTCTACAGGTCATATATAACGGTTCTCTAAAGACCATATATAACAGTTCTCTACAGGTCATATATAATATTTATCCATCATCATCAAGTGCCATGCCGTGGGTGTTCATCGTTCTCCATCTCACACAGTCATCAGAATCTCCAATCAGGTCTGTGTTCTTGTCCCGACCATGTCATGCTTCCAAACCATCAAGGTTTTTATCCTTTTGCCTTCCACTTCTTCTCTTCCCATCAAGCTAGCCTGTTTTCACTAAATTTGCAAGTGTATTTCTCCTCATAACATGTCCAAATAATCTTGACTGTTCACGTTTAATTTCTGCAATCAGTCTTTCTTTCTTTTCAGTTTGTCTTCTTGAAGGACTGTCTCATTTGAATTTCTGTCCGTCCGTGGTATTCTTTACATTTTTCTCAGAAACCACATTTCTACAACCATTAGATGTTCCTCAACTTGACTACTAATTGTCCACGTTTCACTGGCATACAACAGATCTGTAGACATTACATATCTCTGTTGCACACCACTCCTGATAAGTTGGAATCGACCCACTTCATTATCAATTGTTATGGTAGCTACTTGTGTCTAGTGTTCTATATAATTCTAAGATCTAGGAATGCTCACTGTCTCAAAGAGTCAGCTAGTGAAACTAGAGCCCATACAGAATGAAACTATGAGTGTTATTCTGGGATGTACACGGGACACCTGAATAGTGTGTATTTGATACATCCTGGCCTTGACGACCATTGCGGACAGACCCAAAATGTTGCAGGCAAGGTTGTTGCGGACACGGAACACCTTCTGTATGATTCCCCGGATGCAGTCACGGGCCAGCGGCTGTTAAGAGGAAGATCACGGAAGGCTCAGAAAGAAAATACTATCAGAAAAGTGTGCACACTTGAGAAGATTGGCAGAGGCGAGGAGTGGTCAGAGTGCCCAGTGGAAATTCATACTTGTTTGTGGATATAATCACATTGGACCATGAGTGTAGGGAGTGGCCAGCAGGTGCTCATTCATTCATTCATTCATTCATTTATTCATTCAGTCGCATGCCCTTTGCAGAACCTCGCTCCCATAAGCAAGATATCCCGCGTCCTGTACAGAACGATCTGGAGATCATCCTCCATATCCTGACACCCATCTTCTCTTTGGCCTTCCTCTTCCTCTCTTCCCATTCATATACCCCCACCATAATTGTTCTCTCCAAACTCTCATGACGTTTCAAGTGATCAAAATATATCAGTTGTCTTTGTTTTATCGTCTTTAATAGCCAACACTCTTCAACCTTCAGCTCTTGAAGTACGGATGTATTTGTGAGGACAGGCAGGCTTCGTGCAGAGTAGCTTGCTTCGCTTCGGAGATCACGGGTAGCAAGCATCATCTGGATCTTTTCTCCAGGGCAACCAGTGTGCTGGGGAATGAACAGGCGGACAGATTGGCTGGCTCGGCAAAACTTGTTGGAGTATTGATGCATGACAAGGCAGACGTGATTGCGGCCTTGTGGGAGCACGTGTACACCTCGGAGGAGCAAATGGATCACCATAGTCTGGTAAGAATGAGGCAGCGAGGAGTGACGAGGGGATCTGGCCGACGCTCAACGCTCAGAGAAGAGGCGAGACGGAATATAATCAGATTGCGACTGAAACTATTAGTGTTGGAACTCTTCGCTGGCTGCTGAGGATTGGAACGGAGCGCTTATTGGAATGCCCGAATGCTGTGATGCCGGTTCCTAAATCAATCAATCAATCAATCAATCATGCATTTGTTCTTTTCTTTACACAAGATATTCTTAGAACCAGTCTATAACATTTATATTCAAATGCATTTATGGGCTGTTCAGCTTGTTGTTTAGTAAGTGTCCAGGTCTCACAGGCGTATGATGCAGTGTGAAAGATGCATGCTCTTAAAGATCTAATCGTTGTAGTTCTATCTGTCCATTCCATAATTTATTCAGTTGTCTGAAAGTCTTTGAAGAGCAATTGATAGTCGTCGTTTAATTTCTTTCATTGTGTCACCATTGTTGGCAATCAATGACCCAAGATATTCGAAATTGTTCACCACCTCCATCCAGTCTTTCCTCTTTAAATTATATTTCTTTCTCCATAGTAATTTTATCTGTGTGCATTATTTTTGTTTTTGCTATGTTAAGATATAAGTTGTGATTTTCACTATTTCTTTGGGTTAAAGTTATTAGGTTTTCTATATCATTCTGTGATGTGGATAGTAATATTGTATCATCAGCATATCGAATCTCTGGTATTTCACGACCATCGATATTTAGGGCTTCATATGGCGCCCTGTTTATATCATCTCTGACATTTCTCACTATATTTTCGGCGTATTGGTTAAACAAATAGGGTGACAGCACACAGCCCTGACGGACTCCTTGCTTGATGTCAAACAAAGTCTCATGTCTCGCGATCACTTCTAACCGCTGCTTGTTGGTCTAGATAGAGCATATTTATGCGTTGTACTACATGTGATGGAAAGCCCATATTCCTCACGATTTTCCAAAGTTTCTGATGTTGCACACATCAAGTCACTTTGAATAATCCAGAAAACATAAGAACAGGTTTACATTAAATTCTCTGCACTTCTCTATTATTAAACGCATATTGAGTAAGTGATCTCTTATTCCTCTTCCTTGTCTCTTGAACCACGTTAACCTCTTTTTCCATTTTCTTACGAAGTCTTCCCATTATGACTTCTAGTAGAATTTTACTTGCATGACTGATCAGGGCAACAGTTCTGTAGTCGGTGAATAATTTCAGATTGCCTGTTTTGGTATTGTAATTAATGAAGATAGTTCTCTTCCAATCTTTTGGCCATATACCATATTTCCATTATCGTTTTACATAAAGCGCGATAGATTTGTATGCTTTCTTCTCCTCCCGCTTTAATTAGTTCAGCTGGTATCTCATCACATCCAGGTGATTTATAATTCTTCAGGTTCTTTATTGCTCATGCAATGTTATCTAATGAAAGTTCGGGTTGTATCTCTGCTGTCATTGGTTCATGTATATCATTCGTATCCTCACAGTCATTCATATCATACATTCCACTGCAGTATTCCTGCCATCTTTCTAGAATGTGTCTAGGTTCTGTTAAGGTATTTCCCAACTTGTCACAGATAACATTTAACTGAGGTTGAACATTTCTTGTCAATAACTTCATTTCTTTGAACATTTCGTAATATCTTCCATTCTTATGATATTGCTCTATTGTAATACAAGAATCTTGTATATATTGGGTTTAGTCCTTTCTTGTGTTAAATCTTAATTCTCGTATTAAAGATGTATACTTCATCCTACTGTCTTCAGTTTCCCCTTTCTTTTTCAGTTCCCTTCTTTGTTTTATTAATTCTAACGTGCATGGTGTAGTCTATGGTTTATGTTGCTAGTCCTGGTCTGAATTAAATCTTTGGGTGCTGTTATCAAGATATCTCTAGCTTTACTGCCAGTTCATCAGGTGTCATTTCCTCTTGTACAGACATCAAGACCCAAAACTATTCCTCACTTCTACATTGTATGCATCAGGTATTTTTGTGTGATCAAAACGAAGTGGCCTTGGTCCTGGGGTAAGCTTTTGAGTTTTAATTTCAGATCTTGCTTCTAATAACTGATGATCTGTATCGTAGGGTTTTTGCAGATGTTATGCTTGATCTCCATCTTCTTTGTATTACAATATAATCTACCTGATTTTTTAAATTCTGTCCGGGGAATTCCATGTGAAGAGTGTCTTGGGTGTTGTTTAAAAAGTGTGTTGACTATCGTTAACTAATTTTCTGTGCGAAATTCAATTAATTTGTCACCTGCATCTTTTGTTTCCCAATCAAAATTTTCCTAAAACGTGTCTCTCATTTTCAGTTCTTCCTATACCCACTTTTGCATTAAAATCTCCCATTATTATTGTTAAATCATTATGACCAATTTCATTTAATGAGTCTTGCAGTGTGCTGTAATAATCGTCAATTTCGTCCTCCTCTGCTGTTGAAGTAGGTGCATATATCTGTACGAGAGTTGTGTTTATTGGAAGGCCTTCAAGTCTGATAGAGAGGATATATCCCATTAAAGTTTTTGCAGTTGTTTTGTCTAAACAAAATGCCACTCCACTCTGGCCTTCGAAGTCTCTACCAGAATATATGAAAAGACTTCCATTTTCATTTGTAAAATGTTCACTAATTCCTAAAATGTGAATATTTAACCTCTCAATCTCATCACATATTACTTTAAACTTTCCCTCCTACAGACTTCTCACATTCCACGTTCCTAGTCTCACTGTGTTTCTTAGTCTGACACAGGGGATTTCATTGGTAACACAGTCGGGATTAACTCCGTCATCACGATTACTAGTACGGCTGGCGCTACATAAGCTGAAATTCAGAAAATAATACATGACTGGGGATGTGATTATCTGTACCGATGGCTCTGCTTTAAGAGGTTAAAAAAATTTTCCTGGGTATTCATAGCAAATGAAACTGGCCAATTTCTAGTAAAGGAGATTTTCTCATATGACACAACAACCTCAAGTCTGAGAATAGAGGTAGCTCTCCGCTGATTGGAGACCAAACTGTAAACGGCATATGCTGATTTAACTGATTCATAAAGCATGCTGACAAAAGTAAAGACTAGCATCTCATCATGTTCCTCTTGTACCTTGCGGTGTCGAGGTGAAGTATAAACAGCGGGAGAGTGCCCGCCTATGGGCTTCATATATCGATATTCCTATTGGACTATTCCTATGGACTATGTTATTCCCTGCGTCCATCGTTTACGTGGTCGGCCTCTTCCTCTGCTTCCCTCTGGTATGTACACCATTGCTTGTTGTGGTATACTGTTAGTTGGTAACCTACTTGCATGGCCAAGCCATTTGACGTGCTGCCTTCTAATAAAATCTAGCGTAGCTATAACCCCCGCTTTAGTCCTGATTTCTTCATTTCTGATCTTATCTCTTCTTGACACATTGCATATTCTTATCAGGAATCTCATTTCTGTTGTTGTGATTCTTCTTTTATCTTTTTCTCTCATTGTCCGTGGATGGCTTTGGTAACATAGAGTTGGTAGGAAGATTGTGTTGTAAAGTGCTTTCATAATAGTTATATATACGTGTTTGTTCTTTAGTATTAGTGCCATTTGTCCAATGAGTTGGTTTTCCGTATTGCATTTGTCTTGGATTTCGTCTTCTGATTTGCCATTTGATGATATTATACTTCCTAGGTACTTGAAACTCTTTACTTTTTTCAAGTGATGTTTGTTTAGGTGAATTGTTTTGTGATTTTTTTCTTCAGTTATAGTCATTACCTCTGTTTTACTTGTGCTAATGTTCATGTTATGTTACCTACACATTCCGTTTTGACTATTCGTGTGGTCTTGTAATTCAGCTTCTGGGTTTGCTATTAGTGCTTGGTCGTCCGCAAACAGGAATTCTATAATGGTGTAATTTGCAGATGGTTCTTCTTCTTTGTGCTCGTCATGTAGTGTTCTTGCGGTCTCTGTTTGGCTGGTTTCTTTACATGTGTTGTCTATATACGTTATGAACAAGAGAGGGGACAGGACACAACCTGGTATGGTTTGTGAAAAATGGCATGGATCGATACAAAGGTCGCGGGTTGTGAGCATTCGCTGGATCTATTACTCTCCAGGACACTCTTGTGTGGTTGGAAATGAACAGACTGGCTGGCTGGTGCCGCATCATTAAGGGGTGTTTTGATGCATGATAAGGCATTTGTGGTGAAGGTTATCTGGGATAATGTCATTAATGCAGAAGAACAGATGGACTATCATGGTTAAAGAAAATGCAGCAGCAAGGTGTGGTCAAAGGATCTGGTCGACAGTTGTCACTTAGAGGTAACGCCAGGGAGAAATATAACCAGATTGCAATGGGCACCATTAGTATCGGAACTCTAAGCTGGCGGTTGAAGATGAAGATTGGGAGCTTGTGGGAATGCCCCGAGTGCAGTGATGTCAATTCTTGACTCACCTCCCATCATATCTTAGAACTATGTCGAAAGCTTTCATGTAATCAATGTAGTGAAGATGAAGGTCTTATTCTCTACAAGTCATATAACATTTCCTTATAAGTCACGCATATTCCTTGATTCTAGATTGTCTCATCTCATCTCATCAGGTTCTTCTTGTACTAAGGCCTGCATTTAGTTTATCAAAGTGTGACTTGGCTGCTGTTCAAGAAGTGAAGTACAGTCAAGCCACGGTTTTCGTCGATATTCCGTCCGAATAGAATTAGCGAAAGCCGAAATCGACGTAATCGATGAGGCAATTATTCCCATATGAATCAATGAACATTCAATTAGTTCGTTCTAGACATTCCAAAATACATACCAAAAACGCATTATATTGAGAATAAATAAAGTGTTTAATACTATTTTTTGGCCCCAAACTTGTCTGAACTCGCTCCTTCGTCGTGCCTATTAACACTGTGTATGCCAGTGTGTATACTTCAAGAGCTGAATATTGAAGAAGGTTGGCTATTAAAGACGATAAAACAAAGAAAATTGAAATATTTTGGTCACTTGAAACGTCACGAAAGTTTGGAGAGAACAATAATAGAAGGGTATATGCTTGAGAAGAGAGGAAGAGGAAGGCCACAAGAGAAGAAGGGTGCAGGATGTGGTGGATGATGTCCAGATGAGTTTTCCGGAAGGTTGTTATGGGAGCGAAGTTCTGCAAAGGACATGCTACTGAATGAATAAATGAATGCCAGTGCGTCTCTTGAATTTTTCAAACCATCCTCTGCTGGCATTAGAATCACTAAGTACACTAGCACTCGACCCAAGCATTTTCTTAATGAGATCGACACACAACAGTCTGGCCTTTTCAGATATGATTACCTCTGAAACAGAATCGCCTTCTAACTGGTTTTGATTTATCCAATGTAATAATAACTCTTGGCCATTTTCAACTGTTTGCAATCTCTGTTTCGTTAGCACATTCATGCCTTTTGCTACATTAGCCTCATTCATTGCTTCCTTTGTAGCCACAATGGAACTTCCCGTACATGCGACCGATTTCAGCAATCTTAATACCGGTCTCGTATTTTATTATTAGCAAGTGATCCTCACACAACGAAAAACAATGCAAAACAGAGCAGAAGAACGCGTGGACCCCTAGTTTTCGCAAAATTAGCACCGAGGTCATGTGGGCACGCCAACGAAATCCGAGGCAACCGAAGAAAACCGAGACACATTTTTCGAGTAAAAATTCGGCTAAGACCGAAGCCTACGAAAACCGATGCAACGAAAACCGAAGTTTGACTGTATATTCCGTGTTCCAGTACTACATTCAGTCGTCCGTATATAGATTCTAGCGAACATTTTCATTGACAACCCCCTCCCCCAACCCTCCCCCACCCCCACATGATGTACCAGCAAGCTTTTTCATGATTGCCATTCGTTGCTTTGCTCTATTTTGATGTGTCTAAATCTGTATCTCTCGTGTCAGTCCACAACAACACGTGACATCTAGGAACGGTGGGTTTTCTATTCGATGAAATAGTGTTGGAAGCTAGCATTCTGGCTGAGAAGTGTTCTGTCATGTCATTTAAATATGCTATGAATAGTGTTGGCTATAGACCTCTACCGTGTGAGAGAGCTTACTCCAAAACCATCTGTTTACTGGTTTGTCCTTGTACTTTTGTCCTGGCAGTTCTATTCTCAAGATAGTGGATGATCCACCTGTACACTTTCTCGCACACCTCCATTTTTGTTTGCAGTGTTTCTGTAAGTCCCTCTTTCCATAATTTATGAAATTCTGTTTTAATCTATCCAGACCGTCAATGTGTGATTCTTAACTTGGAGGCCATCCATTGTGTCCTGAGCTATATATATTATTTGATCTTTTTTATCTTTGGTGGATCTGAATATTGTTTGATGTGGAGGTAAGAGGTATGCTACCACATTAGCCTTCCATTCGTAATGCTTTCTATTAATTGTCACAATATAACTATGCACTGATATGTCGATAGTCATTGGTTCTGCCAGGTTTTGTCTTCCTTTCTGTAAGACTATTAGTATTGATTCCTTTCATGCACGTCGGACTGTCCCTCTCTTGTAGCTGAAATTGAAAATTGCTATTGCTTATGTGCCAAATCGACGAATAAATCATAACAGGACGGGGTGTCATTAAGTGGTCACCTGAGGACAGAGAGCAATAAAATGGTCATCTAAAGACTGAGTGCAATACAATGGTTATCTGAGATTATGTATGGCAGACTTACAGCATTGATTTGATATTGAAGTCATTTGATGTTCAGGCGACATGATGCTCTCTTCCAAACTTGATCATTTCAAAAATCAGAGGAATCTGATTCATTCATTCATTCATTCATTCATTCATTCATTCCATTCATTCCATTCATTCATTCATTCATTCATTCATTCATTCAGTCAGTCAGTCAGTCAGTCAGTCAGTCAGTCAGTCAGTCAGTCATTCATTCATTCATTCATTCATTTTCCGTAAACGGGCGTACCAAGAGCAATCATGTCTGCGGCTCTATATCATATAACACGAGTTTCGCGACAAATGTCTTTGATCAAGAAAATATAACCCCCTAATAATGAACAACATTTATCTTTCCCTTTCATCCACATACCCTGGACACCATACATATTTTTATCCGGTACTGGTCAATTCTGAGATCAGACCTAACATCTAGTAAGGTGTTTCCAAGCGGCCCTATGATAATCTTTCGCCGCAACACAAATAACAGTGACCACCTTGTTCACAATCGCCTCCTTACAGTTACTTCATCTGTGGGTATATCTAAATGTCACCGGAAGACGTGCTTGACATGTCCACATGTTATTCAGACACAGATTATCACAATCCCTGTAGGCACTTTTTCCTTGAACGACTCATTTACATGCACAATCCCGCAATCTAATACAAGGGGCTTCTCATAAGTCTTTAGCCTGAACATGAAGGAGTAGGCGGAGAAAATTGAAATTTGGCACAGTGCTTATTCCTTCTCAATGTAGCCACCACCTGAATTTATGCATTTCTGGCATCTCTGCGTGACCTTGAAAAGACCTTCAGAATAAAACAACCTATTTTTCGAACTAAACCAGTTATCACAAGCCAGTATGACATCTTCGTCACTATCAAGACGATTTCCTTTCAGCTGTATTCTACGATTTGGTGAATCCAAGTCTCATCTACCGTCCCCATGGTCTTTTACATGTTTTTGCGACCGCCACATGTTGAGCAACTGGCCACAGCAATCAGCCCGTGTTTGTTTCTGTTCACATGTCAGCAGGCGCGGGGCACACACTTTTCTCATGTTCAGTCTGTTGTGTAAAATTCTAAAAACTGTACTCTTAGTGTAGAGTTTTGCAGAACCCGATATTTCTGCAATTGTCATTTTCTTATCCTGGTCTATGATTTTCTTCACTTTTGCAGCATTTGCATCATTGCACTCTGAGGCATGTCGTCCTGGTTTTGGCAGATCTGCAACTTTGGAACGGCCACACTTAAACTGCAAACACCAATTTTTTACAGAAACATATGAAGGACAGACTTCCTCAAACACTGGCTCCATCTCACTGTGTATTTATGTAGGTGTTTTACCCTGTAACATCAAGAATTTTATCACAGTCCTGGCGTCTGATTTCTCCATTGTTCTGACAAACCGTTGGATGTGCAGATCTGGTCAATAGGGCGTGTTGTGACGTGCACCATATCAGGAAAACCAGTTGAGATGGGACATTCATAATTCATATGTCTATTACAAATTGAATGAGCTATACATGTGCCAAATTTCAATTTTCTCGACCTACTCCTTCATGGTCCGATTAAAGACTTATGAGAAGTCCCTTGTATATGTTATTATTTGCAAATGATGTAACATGAAATATATTGGTAGACGCCTGGTCGACCGCTCTAGGCAATAACTTAAGGATAGCATACAACAATCTGACAAACCTGTCTCTAGCCATTTCACTTCTTCTTATCACAATGGAGTCGACGATATATGCGCCAAAGCACTGAAGCCATGCTGCTCTAAGAGCTTAATTAGGCTTAGAGTTGAAAGCCAGTTAATCAACATTTTGGAGATGCATCCACCCAGCGGGAATCATTACTGTTGTACATACACTGTATATCTCTGCTGACTCCCCTCTATATATGAATATCTAATTGTTTGCACACCTTCGGCTGCACATTTTCTTATTTGTCACCTTTCACATCTGAACTTCTGCGCTACCTTCCTAACAACGAAGTATATGTAATGGGATAGCAACGTGTCATGCCTAGACTTTTTCAGTCGCACATTGCAAACAATTTGGTGACAACTGGTAAGATCGAGGAGAACAGACCAAGGGGAAGACCTAGAAGCAAGTACCTGGATGGCTTGGCCTTGTGGCATGATCGAGACAGAAACACGGAGCTGATCCACGACTCTGGTGATCGAGTGAGATGGCAGAACATGACCGCCCACGCTTACCGGCATGGCACATGATGGATGGATTGCAAACAATAAACACCACGACTGACACATGTATAAACTTAGTGACAACTGGTGACGGTAGAGATAAATATGTGGATAGCCTAGTCACACTGTATACTCGAGTCAAGAACTCAAAGCCAATCCAAGAATCTGATAATCGAGTGACATGGCGAACCTTGGCCGCTCACGCTTATCAGTATGGCGTATTATGATACTGATGAAACCTAGATAAAATAGGTAATATAACATTCTTCCACCAAAACATTTTACGAAGCTATAGAGGGGAGATAATCATGAATGTTATTGTGGAATTGGTAAAACGACGGTTAAACACTTGCTTCAAGAGTGTTCAATATATGAACAACAAAGAATATTAATTTCGCATACGCCTCCTCCATTTAAGGAGAAACTCTACAGGCATATGAATAACAACAAGCTGACTACTCATTTCCATATACTTAAGATGACATCTCAATAAGAGGAAGAACAAGAGAAAGATTGATTGATTGATTGATCTAGGAACCGACATCACAGCATTCGGGACATTCCCATAAGCGCTCCGTCCCCATCCTCAGCAACTAGCGAAGAGTTCCAACACTAATAGTTCCAGTAGCAATCTGATTATATGTCCGTCTCGCCTTTCCTCTGAGCGTCGAGCGTCGGCCAGATCTTCTCGTCACTCCTCGCTGCCTCATTCTAACCAGACTATGGTGATCCATTTGCTCCTCCGAGGTGTACACGTGCTCCCACAAGGCCGCAACCACATCTGCCTTGTCATGCATCAATACTTCACCAAGTTATGCGGAGCCAGCCAATCTGTCCGCCTGTTCATTCCCCAGCACACCGGCATGCCCCGGAGAAAAGATCCAGGTGATGCTTGCTACCCGTGATCTCCGAAGCGAAGCAAGCCACTCTGCACGAAGCTTGCCTGTTCTCACCCTTCTCAGCATGCTTTCTGAGTCTGTTACAATCACAATATGTGTATGTATCGTGTTCTCTATCCAGCGGAAAGCTGCACTGACCGCCTCCACCACCATTCTTTAGCTAGATGTAGTGTCTTCATACGCCAGGCTCTCCTGCACCAAACGCCGACCATTAGTTTTTGCCAAGAACCCCCAAGCACTTCTCCTACCTCTCAACACCGACCCATCCGTGTAGATAATCACATCACCCGGGCGAGAATTTTCCTGAATTAGTTGCTGAATTTCCACTTCCGTGGCCCCTGCTGGCTACTCCCTGCACTCCCGGCTTAATGTGATTATAACTCTGCACAAGTCTGACTGCTCCGCTGGCACTCTGACCCACTCCTCTTCACGCCTAATGTTCTCCAAGGGGCACACCTGTCTGATCGTATCCTCCGCCTGAGCCATCCATGATTTCCCTCTTATCAGTCTCTGACCCTTAACTGCGTCTAGCGCCTCATGCAGTGGGTGGTCTGTGTCAGCAGCTACTCTGAGGTATGCCTTCGCCTGCATCACCTTGTGCCTACCAGTAACAGTAGGCAGACCAAGGATGTAACGCATACACACTACTGGAGTGTCTCTGGTGCATCCCAGAATGACCCGCATAGCTTCATAACAAGAGAAAGAAGAAGAGACAAACCAAGTATTCCATTTCAGTACGGAGAAGAGATATTTCATGGAATTGCCTATGTAATATAGCATGCTCACTTATACGTCAGTATACAACATTGAAATTCAAATTACACTTATCAATCACGACATGACATTTATTCAGAACAATGAGCTTTAAAATGTACAGTATTTGTGTCCTATTCATAGGTTAAACTAAAAGTTATCATCAATGACAACAGCATCCCAAGAACTTCTTCTACTGATACAGTCACTGACAGTTTTAAGGACTTTGCTCAAACGTCTGTCTACGGCGTCCAGGTGGTTTTCCAGTAAAATAGGTGCCAGTTGGTCTGAGTTCAAGGACTTTCTCAATAGACTACTGAGACTGTCTGGACCTTGGTAGAGTTTGATGAGCTTCACCATTGTGGACCGTCTGATCATACAGCACTGTCTGACTGGAGCCAGACAAGAGTTGCAGTCGTAATTGGCTTTTGAAAACCTGGAACAGAAGCGATAATGCACATTCTGTTAAAGCAAATTCTTAATAGTGGGCGTCGGTTTACTAAATAAATTTTACTTTCGCAACATCAGTCTGTATACTTCGAAATGAATTACATTGTTTGATAAACCTTCGTCATATTAAATTACACGTGTAACATATATAGTATAGATTATTTTCACTGACTGACTGAGAGAATGACTGATTGACTGTTGATTGATCGATTGGTTGATTAATTGTGTAATGACTTTAATTACAGACTTAACTGAATTTTAATAACATATGTGCTCCCATTTTCTCCTTCAAATCACACATAAATCTTAGGTAAGTGCACGACCTCTGTAGCAATGTCGAGGATACTTGTCTTTATGTACTAGATTGTATGCTCACTATATAATGTTGTTCTTGTCTTCAGTATATACGCTTACTGTACAATGTTATTCTTGTCTTCATATACTAGTTTAAACGTTTAGTATACAATGTTATTCTTGTCTTCATATACTAGAGTATATGCTTACTATACAATGTTATTCTTGTCTTCATATACTAGAGTATATGCTTACTATACAATGTTATTCTTGTCTTCATATACTAGAGTATATGCTTACTATACAATGTTATTCTTGTCTTCATATACTAGTGTAGACGATTACTATACAATGATATTCTTGTCTTCATATACTAGTGTAGACGATTACTATATAATGATATTCTTGTCTTCATATACTAGTGTAGACGATTACTATATAATGATATTCTTGTCTTCATATACTAGTGTAGACGATTACTATATAATGTTATTCTTGTCTTCATATACTAGTGTAGACGATTACTATATAATGATATTCTTGTCTTCATATACTAGTGTATACGTTTAGTATACAATGTTATTCTTGTCTTCATATACTAGTGTAGACGATTACTATATAATGATATTCTTGTCTTCATATACTAATGTATACGTTTACTATACAATGTTATTCTTGTCTTCATGTACAAGAGTATACGCTCACTATACAATGTTATTCTTGTCTTCATGTACTAGAGTATAAGATTACTATACAATGTTATTCTTGTCTTCATGTACTAAAGTATATGCTCACTATACAATGTTATTCTTGTTTTCATATACTAGAGTATACGCTTACTATACAATGTTATTCTTGTCTTCATGTACAAGAGTATACGCTTATTATACAATGTTATTCTTGTTTTCATATACTAGAGTATATGCTTACTATACAATGTTATTCTTGTTTTCATATACTAGAGTATACGCTTACTATACAATGTTATTCTTGTTTTCATATACTAGAGTATACGCTTACTATACAATGTTATTCTTGGCTTCATATACTAGAGCAGTGGTTCTCAACCGGTGGTGAATCCCCCCGGCGGGGGGGGGGGGGGGATTTTAGGGTTTTCGGGGGGGGGGGGGGGATTAAGATTATTTCAAGATCGCGTTAATTCAAGAACCGATTACTTGATATTGTTTTTCACTCCATATTTTACGACTCTGTACTTCTCCCCGTTCTGAAATTCGTATTATTACGTAAGTAGACCCACAAATCACATTTTACTTGCTCTTGTGTGTGTTATTAAATTTAGCTTCCATTTTTACTTATACTGTGTGTGTGGTGGGAGGGAGTTAAAGGATGAAATTCGACAGGGGGGAATTGACGTTCTGAAAATATGGTGAAGGGGTGCACGGGCCAAAAAAGTTTGAGAATCAATGTACTAGAGTACACGCTTACTATACAATAATTGTCACTGGGTTTTCTAATTGTGAAACGTCAGTGCACGAAAACTGTAGCAACGTGGGTGATTTGTGTGTTTATATATTAGAATCTGCACATATACGAACGCAACTTTGACGTCTCGAGAAACTGGCAAACTACTGAACATAGCATTGCTTTGAACATCAACCTGGGGTTGAGGTTGAGCGCAACATCCTGCAAAGGATATGCTTTACTTTATGCATACTATATGTATCTTGAAAATCGGGAATGAAAAGAGAGTTGATGAAATAAATAAAAAAGGGGCAAGTGAGATATATCGGTCACGCAAAAAGACATAACTTAAATAGGAGAACTATGACATATGCCTGGGTCATTGACATTGAGGTGAGTGACTTGTAGCCGGGCTACGAGAAAAACAACCAGCCATGAGAAATAATGGTGAGGGTGGATGCAGACCCCCAGGGTGGATGTGGTGAGAGACAGTTTAGTTTGGTGTGAAGTCAGAAGACTTGAGGGGAGTTGAAGCTGGGACCGACTGAGAGTTCGGTCGCTTTCGACAGTGGAGTGTCAGGACCAAGGAAGTGTAGGTCCGTGGTCTGCAAAGGCAATGATAGGGGAGTTAGTGATAGAACTCTGCCCTGTGGGTTTTCAGTGATGGGAATTCTGAGACTAAGGATTAAAGACTGAGCCAGGTTATCAGCAGACATAGTGTATTGAGGCCTCAACCCCAGAGTGGGTTGGATAGTTAGTGAAGGCTTAAACCCAGTGTGTGGGTTGTATTGTGTGAGGTCCAGCCGTGGATAGGAGCTGGATAACTGTCTTGTGAATCAGAGATTAAGCAGGCCTTGAGAAGGCAGCAATGTGTGCGTGTTGAGCTGTGAGGAGGATATATATATTCTGTGGATTATATTGGTTTCTGGATATGGAAATATGTTACGTGTCCGTGTTTCTTCTGAATAAAAAGATTATGTGCGCCAACTCAATCTTGTTCACTAACTGGCGGATGTGTACTGTGGGGGTGAGTTATACTGCGAGACAGGTGGCTATCTCAACTTACACTCCATAGTGACATACAAGAACCATTGTAACCTAGACAACGACCATCTCACTCGATTATCATTAAGAACATCGTGAGATATCTGGGAGCTCGTCACTTAGTAAAGATTTTATGACGGCTACATTCGGTCAATGAACACGGTGCAATATAGACAGGGTTGTCATTCTGAGATATCTGGAGACTCTGCGGTCAAGAAACCTATTGCAATATAGACATGTTTGTCATTCTGTTTATATGTGAACTCTTCGCTTAGAGAGGATATTAAGTTCACAGACATTTGTCGAGCACCTGATTACAACTGAAATGTTATCAAAACGAAACTGAGATATCCAGCAGACGACTTCGTTTCAAAAGTGTCAGGAGAATTATTAGAGAGGTCACAAGAAACCAGGTGAAAATACCATTGCTCACGCAGAGAGGGGGGGGGGGGGGCTGTTTACGACAGTACCCGACAGTATTGCTGAAGTTAGTGGCTGCCTCAGAGAATTAACGCAGACAGGTCAAGAAGAGGACAGCACAGGTGAAAAGTCGCGTGGACAAAAAGTTATGTTACGACAGGAGCCGTCAGTCCTAGGTGTGTGAGTGGAAGGACAGGGGGACGAAAGGCTGCCAAAAGTAGACGGCACATTTAAAAAAAAAAACAGTCAGCGCGCGTTGAGAAAACACGCCACAGATCAACTGGGAGAGTGTACGGTGACGGGGTTCGTCACTAGGCACAAACAGCGCACGATAAAAACTGTCGTGTTGGAGGACAGGCACATGTGTTTATAGGTCAAGAGACGGGGCGCCAGTGGACAGTACAGGTAAAGTACTGAGAACAGTGAACTCTCGGGAAGGGGAGATGTATATGGATGTGTAGAATACACAGAATTTGATAGTTGCGGTTTCGCCGGAGAGGTGACCGACGGGCTAGTAACAGTACCCCTACCACAGCCGTGCTTGAGCAGAGGAGGTTGTGTGGAAAGTGTTTACTGAGGCTGGAGTGACCTTTGTATAGTCAAGGCTGTTTACCAGTAAGAAGTTAATGAGGATTTTTTTTCCACTGACGGTGATAAAGAGTGACCTTGGTATAGTCAAGGCTGTTTACCAGTAAGAAGTTACTGAGGATTTTTTGCCACTGACGGTGATAAAGAGTACTGAGGTACTGACTGAGGGGACTTGCACGGTCAAGGCCAGGGACGGTGGAAAGTTACTACAATGTTCCATAGTAGAACTGGATAAACAAGTTGTTTTGAATAAAAACCAGACTTTGTGTTCGTCTTTGTTAAAATCCCTCTGTTATCATTACTCTGTCATGAGCAAACGTTTTTACAACGAAGGATTACACGTCATCACCGCAAGCATGGTTGCATACATTTGCCAAAACGGACGTACTATACAGAGTTAAAGCGATGGACATTTGCTGACATTTTTTTTTGTTGAATCTTGTCGGTCAACGTGAATCCATAACATATATGATACAACAAAGCGCCATCTCCGCAACCAAGGTATAAAGACGTTTGGATTATTACTTTGTTGTCACCACGTCCAGGGAAAGTAAAAACATATCGAAAGAACATTTTTCTGTTGGGAGTTACCGTCGCAGACATTTCGGAACATTAACTTTAACCAACAGACATTTCCAGGATATGATTGGAAACTATTTCTAACAAATTAAGAACTTTTGCGACTGGTTAATAAGCACAGTATTGTCGGCCAGCCATTTGGACATTTTGTTTTCTCTCATCGTTCTAATTGTCTTTATCGTTGGTGTATCTATATATGTATATGTTATTACATGTAGGTGTTGGATAGGCATTTTTTGCAATGTCTATCTTTATCAGGATAGGCTTTACAAAACGTGGTTCTTGTGCTTACGATATTTTTGTAAGGACAACGCTAAAAAGTCAGCGTGGTCGTGCATTGGCATTGGGGTCCTAACCAATATCTAGAGCCGCTGTGTATGACGTCAGATGCCATATGACGGTACACTCCACAAAAGTCATGAATGGGATTTTCCCAGTTCTGCACAAAAATGGACAAATAGGAAAGGAAGATACCATTAGAAACGAATGTAGCGTCACAGAACAACAAAGGACTTTCTGTGTGTGTGATTCGAAAGGAAAGGACGTGTCTTCCAGAGAGCCGTGTGTGAAGCGCTGTATGCGACTGATTCCGTGCTTAGGCGAATAGAATTCAGGAGGAAAGATCGATTGGCAAATGGATACTTAAGACAGGACTCGAAAACCCTAGACGCGCTGCAACTCTGAACTGTGAAATGGCAAGTTTGCACCTCAAAGAGGACATTGGGGCAAGGCAGGGAGTTTTCGTGTGAAACATTTATTAATTAAACGCCGCTCCTACATCTCGGGGGCAGTTTAATATCACCCGATAACTGTACGCTATTATTTGTTCCGCTCGACTTGAATTAAAAGAGTGAGTATCGTTCTCATTTGGAGTCGCTTAATCATTCGTCACATTGTTCAAAGCATAACGAGTTGTTTATAAGTCAATGAGAGAAATTACCTATTGGCATCAGAGTTGTGTATATTGTTAATTAAGAGTGCTTTTCTTTCTTTTCATTATATTTACATATGATATTTGTTTTCTTCGGATATATGTTATTATTGTGATCTTTCGTCATTTCTACTGTCTAGTGGTAGGTGTCAGTTATATTACGCGCACTGTGGTCGTCTCACACAAGCTTGTGGCTGTTACTGTGGGTTATTTCTTTGTGATCACCGTCTCCGTGTACTCAGCGTGTGCGTCTAGTGTCTCATAGGAGTCACTTATCATATCATTCATTAGTGTGTGTATATATATATATATATATATATATATATATATATATATATATATATATATATATATATATATATATATATACGTATGTTTAACAATATTTCTAGAGACTTTATGAAACTAGTTGTCATATATATATATATATATATATATATATATATATATATATATATATATATATATATATATATATATATATATATATATATATAGTCAGGTCTTAGTCAGATATGACTGAGCTACCGTATAACAGTAGACGGTACTACCTGGTTTCTGTTAGCGCCGAACGTTGGGCGGCGCTTACCAAACCCGACACCCCATAGTGTACCAACGGCTTCGGGCGGAAGAGCGCAATTGGGAGGGTACAAGCCTTACCCTGGTGCGAGGAAATGCAAGCTAAAGACAAAATTGTCATGGCAGGGCAGACCAGGCCCTAAGCCTTGGTTGGCGACTGGTCTAGGATCGAAGCTCCGACAGGCGGACAGTTAGAGCATTGCTTTGCTGATCCGACAGCTTCTGCAGCTTGTCTTGTTCCAGATGTAGGGGTGTTACCTTTCCTCTGGAGTGAACTAGGCAGGCCGAGAGAGGGATCATGCTGCATGGGCAACACATGATCTCTATATTTTAGCCCAGGCTTTGTGCTATGGAGAGGCAATAACTCCATCCCTGGTCTTAACTGGTCTCGGAATCAAAGCGAGAGGCAACTGTTACGGGTTATAAGTCCTTGTCAGTTGGCGTAGACATGGGGCGCCACGCGTTGCCTCTGACGGTGGGAGACACCTATAGGTGTCACTGATCAGCCACCGCCCGCCTCAAGCTGGGCAGCCCCCAGCCAATTGGGTGCTGATCCGCCACAGCCTGCCTGCTTCAATGGGTGCTTGGGGCTAGGACAAAATCTGAATCGCAGGCTGTAAAACCAATGCACCAGGTACAAACAAAAATAAAAATAGAAACCTCAAGCTACGGCTTGCAACCTGGAACGTGAGAACCATGTGTCCAGGATTTTCCACTGACTTGACCAATATTGACGATGTGAGAAAAACGGCTGTGATTGATGCCGAACTCAATCGTCTTAACATTGATATTGCTGGCCTGCAGGAGACTCGCCTCGCTGAGGAAGGGTCACTCAGGGAAAACAACTACACCTTTTTCTGGAAGGGTAGAGGGCAGGCAGAAAAAAGGCAACACGGTGTGGGCTTTGCAGTGAAGAATTCGCTACTGGGAATGATTGAAATTCCAGCAGGAGGATATGAAAGACTATTATCCCTGCGCTTGGCAACCTCTTGTGGGTTTGCCACCATTATTACTGCATATGCACCGACACTCGATTCCTCTGATGATGTGAAGGATTTGTTCTATGAGGAGTTAGACTCCGTGATCAAGGCAGTTCCAAAATCTGACTACATTTATATGCTCGGTGATTTCAATGCTCGTGTGGGTAAGGACTCGAGTTCATGGCCAGTGTCCCTTGGAAAATACAACATCGGTCGCATGAATGAAAATGGGCAAAGGCTGCTGGAGCATTGCACCAGTAATGACCTATGTATTACAAACTCTTTTTTTAAAACAAAAGAGATGCATAAGGTCACATGGAAACATCCAAGATCCGGCCATTGGCACCAGCTGGACTTCATCATCACACGGAGACAACATCTGAACCATATATCATTGACTCGTAGTTACCACAGTGCTGACTGTGATACAGATCATTCTTTGGTTGTTGCAAGAGTTAGACTGAGACCAAAGAGAATCTACACAGCTAAACACAAATCTAGCCCCAGGATTAATATTATTAACACTCATGATCCTGAAAAGTGCTTTCAGTTTCAACAGCAACTTGAAGACGCTTTCACTGATACACCAGAAAATTGTACAGTAAATGAAAAGTGGGGTCAAATTAAGGAAACTCTTTATAAAACTGCCGTAGGGGTTTACGGCACTGTGGATCATAAGAGGCAGGACTGGTTTGCGGCCAACAGTGAGACTCTGCAGCCCTTGATTGATAAGAAGAAGAAAGCTCTCTTAAGAAACAAGGAAAGACCAACGCGTAACACTCTGAGTGAGCTAAGGCAAGCTAGGAAGGATGTGCAAAAGGCTGCCAGGCAGTGTGCAAATGATTATTGGATCAAGTTATGTGAGTCCATTCAAATCGCAAGTGATAAGGGAGACATAAGAAGCATGTATGAAGGAATAAAGAAAGCCTGTGGTCCAGTGATCAAAAGAAGTGCACCGCTGAAAACCTTGACTGGAGAAGTCATCACTGATAAGAAACAGCAGATGGACAGATGGGTAGAGCACTATTTGGAGCTTTACTCAAGTGAGACCAAACTAGCGGATGATGCCCTTAACGCCATAGAGGCTCTACCAACTCTTGACCACCTGGACACACTTCCCACCATAACAGAAGTTAAGTGTGCTATAAATGAACTTGCATCTGGCAAGGCTCCAGGTAAGGATGGGATTCCAATAGAGGTTATCAGGAGTGGGCAAGACACACTCACTCTACAGATCCACCAGCTAATAGAGCTATGCTGGCGTGAAGGACAAGTCCCACAGGATTTCAAAGATTCAAACATCATAACGCTGTACAAGAACAAGGGTGATCGGAGCGACTGTAACAACTATAGGGGTATCTCACTTCTGTGTATTGTTGGAAAAGTATTTGCCAGAATTGTTCTGCGCAGACTTCAAGTCCTAGGAGATCAAGTCTACCCCGAATCACAGTGTGGCTTTCGACAGAACCGGTCTACCACTGATATGATATTCTCATTGCGACAAATGCAAGAAAAATGCCGTGAACAGAATCAACCACTGTTTATTGCCTTCATCGACCTCACAAAGGCATTTGATTTGGTCAGTCGTGAGGGTCTGTTCAAGGCACTAAAGAAGATTGGCTGCCCACCAACTCTTCTGTCCATTGTGGAATCGTTCCACACAGGCATGAAGGGTATAATCAAGTTTGATGGTGCAACTTCTGAAGAATTTGAAATCAAGAGTGGAGTTAAGCAAGGTTGTGTACTAGCTCCCACCCTCTTTGGAATATACTTTTCACTTCTACTGAAATATGCATTTCGTGATCAGGATGGTGGTATATACATTCACTCACGCTCAGATGGCGGCCTCTACAATGCTCAGAGATTGAAGGCTAAGACCAAAATTAGGAGGGTACTGATCAGAGAGTTGCTTTTTGCAGATGATGCTGCAGTTACGACCCACTCTGAGGAAGAATTGCAATGTCTACTATCTGCATTCTCCAATGCTTGTTCTGAATTTGGTTTAACAATTAGCAAAAAGAAGACACAGATTATGTCACAAGGTGCACATGAGGTACCATCAATCTTTATTGACGACGCCGAACTAGAGATAGTAGACCATTTTACATATCTAGGATCAGTGGTAAATAGCAAATTATCCCTAGATCAGGAAATCAACACCCGGATTGGTAAGGCAGCAACAACAATGAACAGGTTAAGAAAAAGAGTCTGGGAGAACAGGAAGCTTACTGCCAAAACAAAAGTCCTTGTCTATCAAGCCTGTGTCCTTAGTACTCTTCTCTATGGCAGTGAAACCTGGACAACTTACTCACACCAAGAGAACAATTTAAACAGCTTTCATATGCGGTGTCTGCGAAGAATTCTTGGTATTAAGTGGCAAGACAAAATCACAAATACTGAAGTATTGGAAAGATCAGGTTGTGTGACAGTTTATTCCATGCTCAGTCTTCGTAGACTTAGATGGATAGGACATCTTAGGAGGATGGATGATGGTAGAATACCAAAGGATATCTTTTTTGGTGAATTACAGATGGGTAAGAGATCTCAGGGTCGGCCTCTACTACGATACAAAGATGTGTGTAAGCGGGACATGATTGATACAGGCATTGATAATGCACATTGGGAGCAAGTCGCCGCTGAACGTGTTGCATGGAGGGCAAATATCAGAAATGGAATAAAGTCAAAGGAGAAAATTATTGCAGAAAAGTCACACACCAAGCGTTTGAGACGTAAGATGGTGCATGATGGTGGAAATGACCACGTGTTCGCATGCACCCACTGTGAACGGACATTTACAGCGCAAATTGGCCTTATCAGTCACACTCGCTACCGCCATAGTTAAAAGTTATTATGCCTTTTTAGAGCACAAACTATCGTCTGTCAAGACGGCAAGGTGCCAATGATGAATATATATATATATATATATATATATATATATATATATATATATATATATATATATATATATATATATATATAAGGGAGTATAGGTAAATACCCCCTCACTACCTAGCGCTTGTAGAGTGACTGGGACAGTACATAGGTATATTATTAGTACTACGAATTTACGTACAGTCTGAGTGGTAGTGTACTTAGGGAAGGTGCACAAAGACAAGGGACAGGTATGTATTTATATACAGGTAAATATTATTATACAGGTAAATATTTATAGTTGACTGACGGACAGCTACGTGTCCACAAATACAAGATGCCTACTTTAATGGAATATATTGAAGGGTAAAGAGTTGCAGGAGTTTACAGAGGCAAAAATGAAAGAATATAATCAATGGGAAAGAGATCAGAGACAGGCTGAGAGAGAACAAAGACAGGCTGAAATGGAAAACAAGCGTCTACAGGAAGAGAGAGAGACACAAGTGAAACTAGAAATGGAACAACAAAAACGCCTACAGGAAGTAAAGTTAGCTGAAATGGAAAACAAGCGTCTACAGGAAGAGAGAGAGAGAGACACAAGTAAAACTAGAAATGGAAAAACAAAAGTATCAGTTTGAGATTGAGAAGGCGGTTGTACTCAGAAAACTAGAACTATCATCTAAGGGGCAAAGTGAGGAAGGCAGAAGACCTTCGCAGTCATCACAGCGACTAAAACTGCCATACTTTACGGACCGTGACAGTCTTGAAGCTTATCTTTCCAGATTCAATGCATCGGCGAAAGCTTTAGGCATTCCAGAAGAAGAATATTCTATGAGACTGGGTGAGGTTCTAACGGGTAAGGCCCTAGATACCATGTTTAATTTACCTTTGGAAGAAAGAAACAATTACACTATTTTGCGTCAACGTTTGCTTACAAAGTTCCAACTAACTGAGCATGGATACAGAACAAAGTTTAGACAATTAGTGCCAGAGACAAATCAGGATTTTACAGATTTTGTCAATACAGTAAAGAACACATTTAAAAAATGGATGGAACTTGCAGAAGTGGGGAAAGATTTTAATAAATTAGTGGATTTAATGTTAAGAGACAAGGTATTAGCGTCGTGCAATACAAACTTAGTAGCTTTCTTTGAAGAACGTAAACCAAAGGACATAGACACAATGTCTCAGTTAGGGCAAAATTACATGACTGCACATCCAAACAGTTCTATTGGTAGACAAATGAGTGAGGAAATAGTCTGTGCAGCGTATACGAAACAGGACCAGAATCCAGATATTAGGCCAAGATCTAAAAGTGTGGATTCAGCACAGAGATATGAGCAGCAAGGACCTCAAGACAATGGGTTCCGTGGCAACCATTTTAGCAAAGCAGGACGTTATCCATACAAAAGGGGGAACTTTCAGAGACGTCCAAATAGTTATGCCGGATGTTGGAATTGTGGAAGCTGGAGACATAAGGCAGCACAGTGTTATGCACAACCATCAAGTGAGCCAACGAAAAACAGGAAAAAAAGAGATCATCTGTTTCAAATGTGGAAAAAAGAACCATTTTAGATATGAGTGTACGATGGGAGAAACAGAGCACTCAAATGCAGCGCAAGTAATTGAGACGCTTAACAATGAAAATTGTAGTGGATGTAAACCTCTTTTTGAGAAAGGACGGTCAGCCGGTCTTAATGTGCGGTCACACAGTTAAGGCAGGATCAGCAGTGCATGCAGGAGGATGTTTGAAGATGCATCATGGATTTGTTAATGATAGGCCAGCGTTAACAATTAGGGATTACGGATGTACATCCATCGGAGTTGGAAAGAGTTTAGTGCATCCCTCGGATTACACAGGGAAAAATATTAGATGCATAACATTTAATGGGACAGTAGAATTCTACCTATTCGCCGTGATAACAGTAAAAACACCATATATCACAGGAAGAGTGACAGCGTGTGTTCTAGACTCACCAGTGGCAGATCTGATCATAGCATAGGAAATGTGCCAGGAGTTAATGATTGTACAGAAGAAGAAGTAGCTTATTGGGACCAGAAACATAGTTTAAGTAGTAACGAGGTAGTTACCAAAAGGAAACCTAAATTAGAGAGTATAGCTGAAGAAGAAGAGGCACTTGAAGTAGACACAGGAACTGAGGACAAGGATAGTACAGCTGAGCAAGTGAGAATGGATCTCAAACATAGCTTTAACGAATCCCAGAGAAAACATAATACCCTGGACAAATGTTTCCAAGGGTGTAGTAAAGTGAGACATAGGCAATCAAAGAAGGGTAGATGGTGCTTCGGAAGGAAGAACAATACTCTCACGCGCCGGTTGTCAGATGGCGGAACTGCATGTGGGCAAGGAGTGGTACCCTTAGCACATAGAGACCGATATACTAGAACAGCTCAGGATATTGCAGGTGCAGGACACATAGGAATAAGGCGTAAGCAGCAGAGAGCAGGGTGCCAGGTATATTGGCCAGGATTTAATAAAGAGGTCAGACTAAACAGAGACTCCAGTGTAACGGTACAATATGCAGATAGCAATGTTAAGGCAGTTCAAAAGAGTGTTAACGACATCACTGAACCAGGGTTAGGATTAGCAAACATATAGGAAACATGAGATATGGGTACATGAAGGGTAGACACAGCATTGACAGGAATCAGAGGTTGGTTAATACAAGAAAAGAACCACCTGATATATGGTCGGTACACAAACACTCCAGATAGTTGAGGGAAGACAAAGGCAATGCAGCGCCTCGACATTTATTCATGGACCATTATTAGCAAAGTTACATAGTTGGTGTGTTTTTGAAGATATGAATAGACCTGCGGGTACACAAAGATTAGGTTTTTTATGATGTATTCATTATTATGCAATGTTTTAGTTCATGCATTGGTACACAATATGGAAAGTTGGTTGTATTGAAGTGTGGGGAATATGGGAGTTTACTATGAGTATGTGATATATTATTTAAGGTGGTACCTAAAGTGAGATGGAGTCAGACCTAGGGCTACCCAGGCAATATGTCTTGGGTCACATATTTGATAAGTATTAGTCTCCCAACATTTGAAAACGATGTTTTCTTTTAAGGGTTGGGGGGGGGGGGGGGGGTAATGACATATGCCTGGGTCATTGACATTGAGGTGAGTGACTTGTAGCCGGGCTACGAGAAAAACAACCAGCCATGAGAAATAATGGTGAGGGTGGATGCAGACCCCCAGGGTGGATGAGGTGAGAGACAGTTTAGTTTGGTGTGAAGTCAGGAGACTTGAGGGGAGTTGAAGCTGGGACCGACTGAGAGTTGGGTCGCTTTGGACAGTGGAGTGTCAGGACCAAGGAAGTGTAG
The DNA here is from genome assembly GCA_014155875.1 of Cepaea nemoralis. Lineage (NCBI taxonomy): Eukaryota > Metazoa > Mollusca > Gastropoda > Stylommatophora > Helicidae > Cepaea > Cepaea nemoralis. Next base: position 145,254 of record JACEFZ010013363.1, read on the forward strand.
GTCCGTGGTCTGCAAAGGCAATGATAGGGGAGTTAGTGATAGAACTCTGTCCTGTGGGTTTTCAGTGATGGGAATTCTGAGACTAAGGATTAAAGACTGAGCCCGATTATTAGCAGAATAGTGTATTGAGGCCTCAACCCCAGAGTGGGTTGGATAGTTAGTGAAGGCTTAAACCCAGTGTGTGGGTTGTATTGTGTGAGGTCCAGCCGTGGATAGGAGCTGGATAACTGTCTTGTGAATTAGAGATTAAGCAGGCCTTGAGAAGGCAGTGATGTGTGCGTGTTGAGCTGTGAGGAGGATATATATATTCTGTGGATTATATTGGTTTCTGGATATGGAAATATGTTACGTGTGTCCGTGTTTCTTCTGAATAAAAAGATTATGTGAGCCAACTCAATCTTGTTCACTGACTGGCGGATGTGTACTGTGGGGGTGAGTTATATTGTGAGACAGGTGGCTATCTCAACTTACACTCCATAGTGACATACAAGAAACATTGTAACCTAGACAACGACCATCTCACTCGATTATTATTAAGAACATCGTGAGAAACTATAAAAACGATATTGAAGGTTAAGGTTGAAGGCAAGCTAGCAAGAGGTAGACTTGGAAACAAGTGGGAAAATAACATCAATAGAAGGACGAACAGGATGTACAATCAAGACGAAAGACAGACAGTGAAGGAGATACAGTGAAGCCAACCTTCGTTATGGAGATAGCACCTAATTGATTGACTGATGTGTATATTTGCCGTGGGTTTTAATTGTGGAGATATCAGCGCAGCGGTTTTCGTCCAATATACTTTTAACGTGATCGTTTACTTATGGGACGATGTATCATTCGCCCTTGTCGGAGTAAATCTGACATCTAATCTCTAACCAGAGATGATAGCGGAACATCTCTTCAGTAGATGAGTGTAGGGAATTATCATGACAATTGTCAGTTAGAAACTTTTCAAATTAGAGGCCGGAGCTAGACATCAAAGCCACTAACTGCCCATATCTGAGCCTAAAAATAACATATCTGAGCTTAGAAATCACATACACGAGATTAAAAATCACATTTCTGAGTTTATAAATAAACACAACTGAGACCAGATACCCCCACAATAGAGGACAGATACTACATAGCTTACTACAGATACTACACAATTGTGACTAGATACTACACATGTGTGACTAGATACTACACAGCTGAGACTAGATACTACACAACTGAGCTGACATACTACACAGCTGAGACTAGATACTACACAACTGAGCTGACATACTACACAGCTGAGACTAGATACTACACAACTGAACTGACATACTACACAGCTGAGGCTAGATACTACACTAATGACACTAGATACTACATAGCTGAGACTTGATACTACACATGTGTGACTAGATACTACACAGCTGAGAATATATACGATACAGTTCAGACTATATGCTACACAACTGAGACTAGATACTAAACACATGAGGCCAGATACTACACAGTTGAGTCCATACATTACACAACTGATACAAGATACTTTACTACACAGCTGAGAATAAATATTAAACAGCTTCGTATAGATACATCACAACTGAGGCCAGATACTAAACATCTTAGTATAGATACATCACAACTGAGGCCAGATACTACACACCTGAGTCTAGATACTACACAGCTGAGTCAGCAGGCCATTTTTGAGAGCGTGCACGCACACATATTCATGTCTACAGACAACAGACTAGAGCCCACACACATGTAACACTCGACCTTACCCTCCAGCGTTGTCCACATGAAACACGAACGTGTCTTCGGCAAACTCCGGAAATCGCTCGTAGTGAGATCGGTTCATGTTCCCTGTACAGAGAGTTACAGTTATTCATTATCATTAACGCATTATACAAAGCAACCCATAGTGAGTGCATTGGTGTATCCGTACATGAAATACTTTAATTACTGTGTTCTTTCTTGGGAACAGAAATAGATAACTGTCAGTTATTAAATATGACGTTGTGATATCGGTTCATGTTGCCTGTACGGAAGGTTACAGTAATGTATTATCACGAACTCATTGCACATATCAACTCACCGGCGGTTAATGGTTCTTCCATGCATGACATACAATACTTACTGTATTCTTTCTAGGAACAGAAAGATTAGTGGTCAGTAAGACAAGGACACTGATGACATACGCTCTGCAGGGTTATTCTATGCACAGAGAACTTGGTGATTGGTGATGGTGGTCATCGTCGTACTCTGGACAGATCCAAGGGTGCTCTGATCTCTTCCGGAACTTCTCCACTAGATTATATCGACCGATAGTTGAGTTGAGTTGAGTCAAGAACCGACATCACTGCATTCAGGACATTCCCATACGTGCTCAGTCCTCTCGTTCAACAGTCAACGAAGAGTCATACTACTGATCGTTCCCACCGCTGTCTGATTAAATGTTCTCCTGGTCTTCCCTCTCAGTTTTGAGATTCTTCCAGAACTCCTGCCGATCCCCCGCAATCTCATTCTTTCCACATATGGGTTCTCAATCTGTTCCTCCGCCTTCTCCACCAGGTCCCACAAGCGCACGACCACCTCCCCCTTATTCATAGGCAAAATACCACCAAGAGGTGCATTCCCTGCTAGCCTATCAGCCTGTTCATTCCCCCGTACACCCGCATGGCCAGGGCAAAATATCCATACAATTCTCACAATATGTGACCTCTGAAGCTACGAGAACCATGGAGCAATGGATATGGTATGGTGTCATAGACTAAGACGAGGCAGGTCCTGGATGGCACAGGCAGAACTTTCTATCTATCTATAGCATCAGTTCTGTGTTAGTCTTGTGCAAATGTCTTGTGCTTTCGAGACAGTGTTCATGTTTGGCGACTCTCATTCCCATTTCCCTCACTCTGGACAAAGTGGCTCATTCCCAAATGATATTAAAGTCAATCTGTTCGTCCAGCGTCTTTTATGCCTTGACGATGTTTGTCCTATTCACTGCCCTGTCCACCTCGATCACTGTCATATCCGCCAAGTATAAGACAGAGAACTTATGACGATGTAATGGTTCACTGAATCAATACAAAGAGAAAACTAAAGAGGAACTCCAATGAACGATCGAGTTTATCATGAAACCCCTCGTGACGAGGTAATCATTACGAGACCCCTTCTAATGTAATCATCAAATACGAGGGTAAGTTAATAAGTAAGTCACAAATGGCTGTAGAAAAATAACTAACTATAATAACAACTTGAAACCAGTTTATTTTTATACATACATTGTCCCTTTATTTCTCAGCATGATTTCCACCAACATTGATGCACTTATCCCATCGTTTCATCAGGCCTCCCAAACCCGCTGCATGGATGCTGCGTGCTGTGTTCTCATTTACCTGGCATCCCACAGAACTGTGTGACTTACTTATTGACTCGCCCTTGTAACTTTTTCTACCCGGCTATGCACCGTTTTACGGGACACACATTTGTCAGCATAAATACTGAAAACCCACCTTGGCGGGAGACATTTCGCGAATGACGCCGAAGCTGAATGTAAGTGAAAACGTGGTTTAGAAAACAGAGCACGCAGTTCCATGCAACCGGTTTGGAAGGACTGATAAAACGATGGGATAAGTGCATCAATGTTGGTGGAAATTATGTTGAGAAATAAAGGGGCAACGTATGTCTACAAATTAAATGGTTTCAAGTTGTTATCATATTTAGTTATTTTTCTACAGCCATGTCTCCAGAGGTTCCACATAATTCATTACTTGTCTGCTATTGTTTTGCACTCCTGTAAGCGAGAAATCTTGTCAGACTCAATTAGGCAGGGTCTAATATCATACTCCACATGAAGGGTAATGTTGTCCCAAAGAATGTTATGTGCGGAAATTGCGAAGTTATAATGATATTAACTGATATGTGTATCAAATAGCACATAATGGACAGCAGTTGAAGGGAAACCAGACAAGATGACAAGATGTGATATATTACATTTTCACCAGCGTAACATGCGGTAAATAATTCCTAGCGACGGAAAAAGGTTGACACCGCGTCGTTCTCCACGGCAATAATCCGATTTTTTCATCGACCCAATGTGACGTCACCACCGGAACAACGAAATCTAAATAAAAGCCCATGCGGGAAAGAAACTGTCTGTTTTTGTGAACCAACCCACACACACACACGACGCAGGAGAGATTCGATGAGGAAGGGAGTGATAGTCTCTTCAAAATCAACTTAGCAAAGATAATTTAGTATAAGTTAGATAGGAAGTAAAACATCAGCCCACGACATCGCATTGAAAAAAATCTGAAACCTGTCGCTGAAGTGTTGGAAGTCATCCTGTTTGGATGAGGTAGTGGTCATTATCCAGACCTGACTTGGTGAAGATTGAATGCAGCACCTGTTGAGTGAGCACATTGTTGAGTGATGCCCTTGATAGAGTAGCGCAGAAACTTATCTACCTGCAACCATTCCATTTGTCTCAGAGGAGAGGTAATCTTTATGTAAACATTTCCCTGTCAAACAATGGAAAGGAAAACCAAGAGCCAACTTATGTTCTACTACGCCCTGGAACACTAATACTACAATTGATGATAGCCAGAGTGATTCCCAAAGCTGGAAGTGGAGAATCCTGAGTGTAGACAGTTCTTTTTTTCAGATCATCCAGGCCAGTAAAGGATTAGCATTACATGCCACTGGGTAAAATATAACTTAATATCTACCTTATAATTGGCACATCAATTCTGTATATTTACTATATATTTATATGTCCTTATTTTATGACAGGAAATTGTAATTTTGAATGCAATTTACAAAATCCATATTTGTGTTTATTAAATCATAAAAACTGAGGTCATGTCATGTATTGATTGTATTTTACTTGTCATAGTTAAATTGTTTTAAATTACCCTAGATCAGTGTTTCCCAACCTTTTTTGTGCTATGCCCCACCTAAGCCTTTCTAAAATTCTTATTTCCCCCCCCCCCCCCCCAACATATGCATAATTTTTAACATTCAAAAATTGAAATGTTCACCAAAGAAACTTGAATTATTTTTTTTTAAAGAAGGGCTCACGGTTCCCACAGAGGGGCCAGAGCTGTGTGTCGGTTGTGTTGGGTGAATTATTTTATTTGGGGGGGGGGGGGGGGGGCTTTGGTGGTTACCCCAGACAAGCTGGTTCCACCGCCTCCCCCCTTTTTTTGTGTGGACCCTTTGTCTCACTGTGAGATATTGCCCACAGTGGTCCACCAGGCCCACATCTAAGGTAAAGATATGTGATGGGTTTTTATTTGATCATCCCGGCCCCCGACCAGACCAGGCGCACTACTGGGGGGAGAGCTGCAAATGCACCCGATCCTAGCCAAGGAACTGATAATCGCTAAGAAATTATTGAGCAAACACAGTAAGTAAATTTTCAAAACATATAATGGAGAACTGAAATTCAAGTACAAAATAATTTTAATGAAAGATTTTTCTATATTATTTTAATTATCAGTAATTATTTAAATTTAGTTAGATCCTTGCGCTTGATGCTTGCTGCAAAGAGATTTTATGTCAGGTTCCAATTTAGTTAACTTCAGTCTCAAGTCTCCCCGTTTTGTTATATCCAGCCGATTTCTTCCATTTTCAAATTGCCCCCCTTAACAATCGAATTGCCCCCCTGTGGGGCGTGGGCCCCACGTTGGGAAACACTGCCCTAGATAGAATTAATTAGTTGGTAGAGGAGAGGCAAGGAACCACTTAAAGGATATTTTGGGTATAAAAGGGAATATAACTTTGTCAGTTATTTCCTGAAGGTATTCCTTGGTTCTATAAAACTCTATTTCTGGTCTCAAACAATTGAGTCAGTACAGCTAAATTAATTAAACGGGCAGGATCGCATTGGGAAAAAGGATTTTTCATCCTTTATCTCTTTGAGATTGAGCCATCAATCTAAACGGATCCGACACAAGACACATAATGCCATCCACCACATATCATGTGTGTTCATGAACAAAATGATGAGCATGAGCTCATTAAGTGACCTTCTGGTACAGCTTAGTGATTCCTTTAATGTACATGTCATTCGCCGGACGTTACGATCAACCTCATGTTGATTTTCTAGGCAATTTTATATACAGCAGTGTGCCGTTGCTTTCTGAACGAGAATTCGACGAGGAAGTGTTACTGATCGTTGAAGGGAGAGAATCCACTACCCCGCCATCAGAGCTTTTAAGAGCAAACCCAGTATGTTATCCTGACAGAACTTTGTTACGATACAAACACTTCGGATAATAGTCCAAATCGATATGATCAACATACTGAAACACAGAATCACAAACAATAATTTACACCACTTATTGCCTGGCATATTTTGCTGCATCTCGTCAGATGCACACTACAAACTTTGTCAAATGATACGTATATTCAACGTTACTATATGGCGCGGAAGCCTGGACATTGAACAAGCAACTAGAAAGTCGCATAGAAGCGCTGTAGATGTGGAAATACAGACGAATAGGTCGTATGTCATGGACACAAAAACAATCAAATGCAGAGATCCTAGAAAAGGTGGGAATGAAGAGAGAGTTGATGAAAGAAATAAAGAGGAGTCAAGTGAAATATTTTGGCCACGTTAAAGGACATGATAATCTTATAAAAGTCATACTGGCAGGCAAGGTTGAGGGCAAGCGAGCAAGAGGTAGACAACGATACAAGTGGGAGGATAACAGCAAGAGATGGACGAGCATCAGCCTGACAGAATGTACAGTCAGGGCGAGAGACAGACAGTGTTGGAGATCCATTGCAGCCAACCTTCATTGCGGAGACGGCACCTTATTGATTGATTGATACTGCAAACTGCTTTATCATATGAAGTAAATTGATGAGTCATATGAAGGCTGAAATATATAACACTCATAGTCACTGATATTGTTCGCGTGTGGAGCAATGTTATCACCGATATAATCGTATACATTGTGAAATCATACTGTCTGCACACCCCTGGTTTTAGATGCCTAATTGCTAGGGCCTTGTCCTTGCTAACTCTATGACAGCAAGTTAACAGAGGTTGAGAGATCACCAAGTTCGGGTGTTTACATCCTGTCGACCGCCCTGACTGTCGTGTAGATTTACTTTCTCTATTCCAACAATACTGGTTTATGTTCGGTTACTCAACTGTTGTTCTGCTCTAACTATCTAAGTTACTTGGCACTCACACTTGAGTTGATAAATACACTTTGGTTTGGTATCCGGAGACAATAGTTTTTTGTTTTTTTTTCAAAGATGGAGTAAGTATCGTGGTGGCTTTATATCTAGATAGTTGGTTCAGCACCAAATAATGCTTGGTTTGATATAGATTCTTTCGGGTTCGATTCCTCGGTAAGGTGTGGATTATTTACTGTCGGGGGCAAAAAGTAAACTCTAACCTGCATAGTTCGCGGTGACTGCACTAACGAGGCGGCCTTAATTCCTCAGGCTCAAGACCCCCCCCCCCCCCCCCCCCCCGAGCCATACACCACAAGATACAATATTGGCAGTAAATGACAGTTTGACAGTAAATGACAGTTCTCTTTTTTCTCTTGCTCTGGAAACCTGCTTGCTAGTGTTTTTCAGTAACTAGCTGCCATGTCTCACGTTGTGACCACGCCAAGGTAAACTACTCCAGGTGTGTATGTCACATTGTTAATTCTGTTGGTTTGTCTGTAAGTATATCCTATACAGCCTAAAATGTGCACCAGGAAATGACTTGGGAAGTAAAGGTGGCCGGTGTGATAATAATATCATCACCCACATAGTGCCCTTTGCTCTATATAAATATGGATGTATCCTCACATGCTCAATGCGCCATGGCGTGTACAAGAAATTACATAGTTCTCACTATGTACAGGGTGTATTTTTAATGACTGTGCAGTTTTTGAATATATTGCCGTTCCAAATTTTCTATTTACCTATTATGTTGCATTGTGTTGCATAAACTCCACAGTAGGTAAATACAAAACTTGGAACGGCAATATTTTCAAAAACTTCAGTCATTAAAAATACACCCTATAGTTAATATAATATCACCTGTTTAAAATTACAAAGGAAACTATTCGTTTTACAAAGGGAAACAACTGCCAGTACACAACTTCAGCTTGGCCTTGTTAGATAGCCGGCCACTAACAGTATTTGGGGATATTCTAAATATTAGCAAAACAACATATACATTGCGGAGATGACACTGCAGTGACTATTTTAAGGCATAACAAGCAGATGGAAAAGAATGGGGGGAAATTAATAAAGAATGTTTCTACTTATTTATTTTCGGTGAGGAAGATCGGGTTATATAGCAACATTATGTATACGCGATCCTCGTGATCCGTCTACTAGCTGCTTTATATATAAGATTACCCTCTTCAGCATTGCTTAGCTGATCCGGCAGCTTCTGCAGCTTGTTTTGTTCCAGTCGTATTGGTGTAATCTTTCCTGTGGAGTGAACTAGGCAAACCGAGAGAGTGATCATGCTGCATGGGCAACACATGGTCTATATTTCAGCCCAGACTTTGTGCTATGGAGAGGTATATCTCCATCCCTGGTCTTAACCGGTCTCGGAATCAAAGCTGAGAGGTACATTTACGGGTTATAAGTCCTTCTCAATTGGCGTACACATGGGGCGCCAAGGGTTGCATCTGACGGTGGGAGACACCTACAGGTGTCACCGATAAGCTACCGCCCGCCTCATGTTGGGCATCCCCCGGCCAATTTGATGTTGACCTGCAACAGCCTGCCTTCTTCAATGGGTGCTTGGGGCTAGGATAAAATCTGAATTTCAGGCTGTAAAACCAAAAAGTACTACTAAAAAGAAATATTGCTCAGTCTTCATAGACTCAGATGGATAGGACACGTTGGGAGGATGGATGATGGTAAAATACCAAAGAACATTTATTTTTGTTGAATTACAGATGGGTAAGAGATCTCGGGGTTGGCCTCTACTTCGATAGAAGGATGTGTATGAGCGGGACATGATTGATAAAGGCATTGATAATGTAAATTGGGAGCAAGTCACCGCTGGACGTGTTGCATGGAGGGCAAATATCAGAAATGGAATAAAGACAAAGGAGAAAATGATTGCTTATAGGTTACACACTGAGCGCGTGAAACGTAAGATGGTGCGTGATGGTGAAAATAACCTTTTGTTCACATGTATCCATTTTGGGCGAACATTTACAGCGCGAATTGGTTTGATCCGTCATATACGCTACCGCCATGGGTTGTAGTTTTTATGACTTTTTGAAGCACAATAAACCAAACTATCGTTTGTCAACACGGCAAGGTGCCAATAATGTTATAATTCTACTATCTGTTTACTATATAATATTATCTGTTGGCTAAATAACCTGATACCAGTCATCACTCTACTATCTGTTGGCTAAATAACCTGATACCAGTCATCACTCTACTATCTGTTGGCTATACAAGCTGATACCGTAATTATGTTACTATTGTTTCACATTTTGAAACTGTGAGATAAGTAGCTAGCCATAGTGTCATGCGTTTATATTGTTTTCATTTCCGCAGCTCTACCACAGATTAACCTTGTTCATTCAAATTAATAGAGGCACGTTACGAAAGTGGACACAACCTGTTAGTTGCATGTCTTTTTATGTACGTCGCTTTCAATTCCGGAAATTTTCTTAGGCCGTTTCTAATTTATTGGGCAATTGTTACGATCAGTGTAAGAGTGTTGAAGTGCTACATAGAACCTGTACTTTTATATGGATGTGAAGCGTGGACAATGAGCAGACAAGCTGAAAAACATCTGATGGCTCTGGTGATCGAGTGAGATGGCAGAACATGACCGCCCACGCTTATTGGCATGGCGCATGATGGATGGAGTTTGCCATTGCTTTCTGAACTACTATTGCCATTGTCATCGAAATCAACGCAATGCGGTAATCTTTCAAATCATCTGGAGTTAATTTTGATCCTTCGACTCGGTATATCTGAGAATTGTGAAACGCGATCACTGTCCATTAGCCACAGCGTCGGTAGCCACATCTGGTAGAGCAGGATGGTGACGTCCGACCTGCGGACCATATGAGGCCTGCAAAATCATTTGGTCGGATCATGCCAAGGCAACCGCAGGCGGGACTTGAAATTCAATAAATCTAGGAGTTTTATAAACAATGATCAATAGCAACATTACCAATACCAAATAACATCATACGTTCACAGAAGTGAAACAGCCCCATCCATCGTATAAGCTGTGGGGTAATTAAATGTTTGACCAAATATATCAGGATAATTTTTAATTTGATAATTCCGTAATTATTGCTAATGATGTTATAAATAGCCAAATTGCCCTTGGCAGAAAATAAATAAATACCCCCCCCCCCACACACACACACACACACACACACACACACACACACACACACACACACACACACACACACACGCACACACACTGTAGAGAGATAATCGTTAAATGGCTATGTCAGTAATTAGGTATGGGCATGTCGGTTGCCTCACCTGTGAGAAAATCAAACACAGCCAAGTCCATCAGGTCCAGCAGAATACGACCACGACTAAACTTCAGATCAGACTTGACCACTTTCTCACAGTAATCCTCATTGACTTCCCAGGGTGCCTGCAAGGAAACACAAGCAGCTCATTGTACTACAAGCACACAAACACAGAAAGCATGTCCCGAGGCAGGAACATACCATGACTCTGTGATGTGATAAGACCACCACAGTGTGCAGGCCTGAATGCACGGATGACTAGGTTGCTGGCCTTCTTGCTCTTCTTGCCCTCTGGGAACTTCACAACTACGAAGAAACATGGTAAGATATTGCCACGTCATGAGTCATTACAGAAAACACGGGCTACCTGTGATTAGGCCAGTATTGGGAATATTTAGATACTTCAGTCTTCAGCCTCTGTGCCAGCCTTGTGTTAGATGAACGCACGTTCATCGCGCACTTATAATGACTACGCAAACAATATACCCGTTACATAGTTTGAGTTATATATTTAAAAAACGTCGCTTAAAAGTCGACAGGGTCGACTTCATTGCACCGGGTTTTATCCAATATGGCTCGGTCTCTTTCCGCAGCGCGGAAAGCGTCACACAAATCACGAACTCCGTAGCTCTAGCGAAGACCAACAGGAGTCTCCGAAAAATTTGACTCGTGAACCGCAGGACGCGGCCCGGATTCGAACCCACAATCTTCGGAGCCGGAGTTAAACGGCTTGACCACTTCGCCACGAAGACTCCCTTGAGTTATGTATACACCACAAGATCTTTGTTTCAAACACAACTCCGATTCTTCTTCTTCTTTCGTTCGCTTGAAACATGTCTACAATTGCAATGTCGTCTCTTGTATGAATCTAACAGTCTTTTTTAGTTCATTCAGCGGTCCATAGAGTTTATCTTCCACTGTTGTCTCTCTAGGCCAGAAGGTTCGCCTGGATATGTTGTAGTTTGGGCAATCCTGGAGTATGTGCTCTGCTGTCTGCGACGCCAAACCACATGTGCACATGGCTGAGTCACAACTCCGATAATATCGTATAACATTCACCATGGGTAACATATTACATCTGAAGCATACTACAATAATAAGCAATATGCATCAAGAAATCTACTAATAATAATAGCACAACCAACCTTCACCTTATGTGGTAAGATTAAAGGAAGTATAGTAATGCAACTAAATGCAACAAAATGAGAAAATAATAGCTCTTTTTGAAGCGACATACATTTGACAGAGGAAATGGAAGTCCGCAAATGTGGAGACTCTCGTTACCTAGCTAAACAGTTACTAGGAAATAAAATCTATATGAACTTCTAAATAGCAAGTGAATGAAGACTTATCGACAATTGGTACATACAACTAAAATCGCCTTTTACCTGATTCTTTCAGAAGACAATCTAATGGAGCATACCCAAGTACTAGTACAATCAAACCTCTGTTTTCGTCGATAATCCGTCCGAAAACTGTCGGTGAAACCCGACGAAAACGACGAAAGCGACGAAAACTGGGGCAATTATTGCCATATGAATCAATGTAAATCCAATTAATTCGTTCTAGACACTCCAAAATGCATACCAAAAAACACATTTCATGGAGAATAAATATAGTGTTTAATACTATTATTCGGCCCCAAACTTGTCAGAACTCGCACCATCGCCGTGCCAAGTAACATAATGAATACCAGCGCGCCTCTTAAGTTTTTCAAACCATAATCTGCTGACGTTTACATCACTAAGTACATTAGTATTTGTTCCAGTCATTTTCTTAATGAGATCGGCATACAACATTCTGACCTTTTCACATAGGAATGCCTCCGAAACAGAATCGCCGTCTAACGTTTTTTTTTAAATTTATTTATTTATTTATCCAAATTAGTAATAACTGTTCGACATCCTCAAATGTTTGCGATCTCTGTTTCGTTAGCACATTCATTCACGCCTTTCTCTACATTAGCCTTCTTTATTGCTTCCTTTTACGGCACAATGGAACTTAACGTGGATGATGACTTCGCATACATGTGGCCGATTTCAGCAATCTTATCGCTCTCGTGTATTTCAATGTTTTCCTTTGTCAACATGGTAGAGTTCACGGCCTTCTTCTGCTGGCTCTGGAAACTACATTGATCCCACGATGTAACTAACGTGAAAGAGTTAACTTATTTACAAGTGATGCTCACACAACGAGAAATAAGGCCGAACTGAGAAGACCGCATGGGCCCCTTTGTTTTCGCAAAATCAGCAACGAGGTCCCTTGGGCACGCCGACGAAGACCGAGGCAACCGACGAAAACCGAGACAATTTTTTCACGGAAAAGTCGACGAAAACCGAAATCGACGAAAACTGAAGGCAATGAAAACCGAGGTTTGACTATATATATAAATATATATAGCAAACATTTGCAGCAAGAATTGGCCTTACCAGCCACACTCGCCACCGCCATGGGTCGTAGTTATTAAGCCTTTTTGAAGCACAATGTACCAAACTATCGTCTGTCAAGACGGAAAGGTGCCAATGTAATATATATATATATATATATATATATATATATATATATATATATATATATATATATATATATATATATATATATATATATATATATATATATATATATATATATATATATATATCATTGGCACCTTTCCGTCTTGACAGACGATAGTTTGGTACATTGTGCTTCAAAAAGGCTTAATAACTACGACCCATGGCGGTGGCGAGTGTGGCTGGTAAGGCCAATTCTTGCTGCAAATGTTTGCCCACAGTAGATGCATGTAAAAACATGGTCATTTCCACCATTGTGCACCATCTTACGTCTCTCACGCTCTGTGTGTGCTTTATCTGCAATCATTTTCTCTTTTGTCTTTATTCCATTTCTGATGTTTGCCCTCCATGCAACACGTTCAGCGGCGACTTGCTCCCAATGTGCATTATCAATGCCTGTATCAATCATGTCCCGCTTACACACATCTTTGTATCGTAGTAGAGGCCGACCCTGAGATCTCCTACCCGTCTGTAATTCACCAAAAAAGATGTCCTTTGGTATTCTACCATCATCTATCCTCCTAACGTGTCCTATCCATCTAAGTCTACGAAGACTGAGCATGGAATACACCATCATACAACCTGATCTTTCCAATACTTCAGTATTTGTGATTTTGTCTTACCACTTAATACCAAGTATTCTTCGCAGACACCGCATATGAAAGCTGTTTAAATGTTTCTCTTGGCGTGAGTAAGTTGTCCAGGTTTCACTACCATAAAGAAGAGTACTAAGGACACAGGCTTGGTAGACGAGGACTTTTGTTTTGGCAGTAAGCTTCCTGTTCTCCCAGACTCTTTTTGCTAACATGTTCATTGTTGTTGCTGCCTTGCCAATCCTGATGTTGATTTCCTGATCGAGGGATAATTTGCTATTTACCTCTGATCCTAGATATGTAAAATGGTCTACTATCTCCAGTTCGGCGTCGTCAATAAAGATTGATGGTACACCATGTGCACCTTGTGACATAATCTGTGTCTTCTTTTGTTAATTGTTAAACCAAATTCAGAACAAGCATTGGAGAATGCAGATAGATGTTGTAATTCTTCCTCAGAGTGGGTCGTAATCGCAGCATCATCCGCAAAAAGCAACACTCTGATTAGTACCCTCCTAATTTTGGTCTTGGCCTTCAATCTCTGAGCATTATAGAGGCCACCATCTGAGCGTGAGTGAATGTATATACCGTCATCCTGATCACGAAAGGCATATTTCAGTAGAAGTGAGAAGTATATCCCAAAGAGGGTGGGGGATAGTACACAACCTTGCTTAACTCCACTCTTGATTTCAGACTCTTCAGAAGTTGAGCCATCAAACTTGATTATACCCTTCATGCCTGTGTGGAGTGATTCCACAATGGACAGAAGATTGGGGGGCAGCCAATCTTCTTTAGTGCTTTGAACAGACCCTCACGACTGACCAAATCGAATGCCTTTGTGAGGTCGATGAAGGCAATAAACAGTGGCTGATTTTGTTCCCGGCAGTTTTCTTGCATCTGTCGCAATGAGAATATCATATCAATGGTAGACCGGTTCTGGCGGAAGCCGCACTGTGACTCGGGGTAGACTTGATCTCCCAGGTCTTGAAGTCTGCGCAGGACAATTCTGGCAAATACTTTCACAACAATACACAGAAGTGAGATACCCCTATAGTTGTTACAGTCGCTCCGATCGTATATAATATATATACCCAGGTTTGATTATGGCCCTTCCATGTTGGCCAACCTTTTATCTTCTCCTGTGCGTTTCGCGAATCGCAGCCAGGTATCCTTAACTCGCCATTGATCCGTTCACAGAGTAGTCCTGTTGAAAGTTGTCCATCGGTCTCGAAATCCACGTCAACATGACGAAAAGGGAATATGCGTCGGCATTTTGTTTAATGCCCCAAAGTTCTCAATTTATTACATCTTATTACATCTTTCGCTGGTGGACAGGTGACCTCGTATAGCGTCAAATTTGAAAATTTGTTAGTCATAGAAACCAGACTGTGGTCGCTTTATTCTACTTCAGAATTTGGCGTCAAAGATTTTTAAACGCTGAGCCGTGGCTAAGACGTGCAATGCAGTTTTATTTGTCTCGTCAAGCTCTCAAACCAGTAAGATGCGTAAGACCAGCAATGAAACTTAACCAGATTTTTATATTCCTAAAAAGGACGTCTCTTGGCGTAACAGGCTATGATGGTTAGGATTAGGGTTAGTGTTTGTTATTGTTTCCATCTCGGTATCTGCAGGAGCAAAGAACGATTGTATTACATTGTTAATTCTTGTTTTGCTGCTTATTTCTTGTTCTCAGAAATCTAATAAAAACAAAAAAAAAGGGCTGCGTCGCAACTCAAAAGCCAGGTATCAGCAAGAGGTAATTGCTGCTGTCCCGCCGTTTCTCTTGCCAGTAATCTACTAGAACCAGGATCTCTCAGGACGCTATAACTGCCAAGATGCTTCTTCTTCTTCTTCTTCAGAGTTCCGAGCCATTGAGGTTCTTTGCTGCAGATACAATCCGTCTCCATTCGTCTCTTTGGTTGACCTTCTCTTGCCAATCGTTGATTCCAAGTGCTTGTTGGTCTGTGTATATACATTATCTCTCCACCGTCTTCTTGGTCTACCTCGGGGTCTACGGTCACTTATTTCCTGAGTGTAAGCGAGTTTTGTTTCCCTATTATCTTCCATTCTTTCTATATGCCCCAGCCATTGTAGTCTATTAGCCTTCATGATACCAGTGATTAACGGGGACTTAAACAGATCATAAATGTCTTTGTTACTTCTTCTTTTCCACTCTACACTTTGTGCATCCCTAATGGGTCCAAAGATGCGTCTTACAACTTTGTTCTCAAAGGTTTGTAGCAAGGCTTCGTCTCCTTTCGTTGTACTCCAGGTTTCAGAGCCATACAGCACAACTGGTCTGATCAGTGTTTTGTATATTGTGATCTTGGTGTTACGAGATAGCGCCTTTGATTTTAGTAGATGTTGTAGTGCATAGTATATCTTATTTCCAGAATTGATTCTAGTTTGTATTTCTTCCCTTATGATGTTGGAGCAGTTGAAGATTGTACCCAGGTATTTGTATGTTTCCGTTCTTTTAATGGTCATATTATCTATTTGTATGTGGCCAGAGTTTTTAGCCATTCCGTCTCTTGAAATTACCATATATTCTGTCTTATCTTGGTTGATAACCAGCCCCATCTTTTGGGCTTTTTCCTTTAAGTGAGTCAATATTTCCAATGTCTTTTGTTCATTTTCCCCTATAATATCTATATCATCTGCATAACCAAGCAGCTTGGATGTTCCTCCACTATCACATTCCTCCTTTACCCTCCTTACAACTTTCTCTAGAGCCAGATTGAAGAGTAGCGGCGATAGTGCATCACCCTGTTTCAAGCCAGATGTTATTTGGAAAGGGTCTGATTTCCTGCCTTTATATGTTACTATATTATAAGTATCTTCCATGCATAGTCTGGTCATGTTGATTAACTTCCTTGGTATTCCAAATTCCTGCATAGCATTCCATAGACTATTCCTATGGACACTATCATAAGCCTTTTTAAAATCCACAAAAATGTTATGGAGATCTCTTTTATATTCCCAATTTTTCTCGGCTATTTGTCGTAAGATAAATATCTGATCTATTGTTGATCTGTTTTGTCTAAAACCCGCCTGGTAGTCACCTAATATGTATTCTGAATATGGTTTTAGTCTATTTAGTAATACTGCGGATAGTATCTTATAGCTTATGGACAGTAGTGATATTCCTCTATAATTTTCACACTGGAACTTGTCTCCTTTCTTAAAGATAGGTATCAATAATGACTCTTTCCAGTCATGGGGTAATTCTTCAGTCCTCCAGATTTTTATTATTAGTTCGTATAACTTTAGATGTAATGCATGGCCACCCGCCTTTATAAATTCAGCAGCAATTCCATCAGCCCTAGTTGCCTTATTGTTTTTAAGTCGTGTGATTACATATAGGATTTCTTCAAATGCAGGTTCTTCAATTTGTGGTTCACACGTTAGAACCTCTTCCTGTGGGAAAGTGTTACTTGGAGCTTCACAATTTAGTAATTCAACAAATATTCTTTCCATGTGTTGTACATTTCCTCATTGGTATTTATCATATTCTGATTTTTGTCTTTTAAACCATATGTGTTGTGTTGGTGCCCTCGTTTCATTGACTTCAGTTCTTTAAAAAACTTTCTGGATTCGTTTTTCTGGTGATTAGTTTCCATATCTTTGATTATATTACTCATATATTCTCGCTTCTGCTGTCGAACTATTGTTGAAGCCTCTTTACATTCATTTCTATATTGCTCTTCCTTTTGGATGTTGTTGATGTCATTTAGCCATAGCTGTCTGGCATTCTTTTTCCTAATGACTGCTTCTTCACATTTTTGATTGAACCATCTGTTCTTGCTATGCGTGGTTAGCACGCCAAGAGACTCTTTTGCGTTAGATTGAATTGTATTCTTGTTGTTCAACCAAGTTTGGTCAACGCTTTCCTCCAACGGGATTTGTAGAATTTCAAGTTTACATTTTATTTCATCTGCAAATTTCTCTTTGACTGTACTTTCTTATAGTTTTTCTCTGTTATATGTTGGGTGTAATCTTTGTAGTTTAGCATAGAAAGCTCTCTTAAGTTTTATTTTAAATTTTGCCCCAACGAGGAAGTGGTCACTGTGGCACTCAGCTCCTATATAGCTTCTAACTTGTATGTTTGATGCATTGTTGTTGTTAATTAAAATGTGATCTATTTGATTATAGGTTCTCTTGGTACATGATTTCCAAGTTTGTTTATGTATATCCTTTCTTTACAATCTGGTACTGCTGATCTGCAGTCTTTTGGCTTCTGCTAGGTTGATGACTCTCCATCCATTATCATTTGATGTTGTATGTAGGCTTTCCATACCGGCAACTATTTTATGAGTTTGCTCTCTACCTATTTGAGAGCCAAGATGCTTACTTGGTGATAATGTCTATACCACTGGCTTGTTCACGTAAGACTGGCGGATGTTGAAACGAAAAAGAACTAATACAAAGCCATGGCGGCAGTTGGTACAATATGTATTCCCTGAGGATACACGCCATGTGGCCTCCTACAGCAGGCTGGACATTATAAAACATATATGGCAAGTTCATTCACCCTTCAATTGTAAGTCAAACGATCAGTGGATTTCAACATATAATGCAGTCCAATCCGTAGTATGCTTTCATAACTTTAGAGCTCGTTTCTAGAATATGTTTGGAGTCCTGAAACAATTTTGGCAAGTGCGAGGATCAGTTTCGGCGCCTTCAATTTGTTAAGATTGGTGGCAGGCTACTGTACACTCTTAATTATAATCGTACATATGATTACAGTTTCATACCTTTGAATAGTTGTATGTTCTTGCCCAAGGATGCTTATTATTGTGTTTTCTGTTGGGGACCAAGCGCCCAGGGAGGGCAATCGCCACAGAACCCTCAAGCATGTCAGGATTTCCGCATAAGCCGTATATACTGCGGTAATTATTCTTGTATACTATTATAAAGCAGCTGTTTTCCACTGCAGAAGAATTCAAGAATTATTATTGCGGTCTATCTATCTATCTATCTATCTATCTATCTATCTATCTATCTATCTATCTATCTATCTATCTATCTATCTATCTATCTATCTATCTATCTATCTATCTATCTATCTATCTATCTATCTATCTATCTATCTATCTATCTATCTATCTATCTATCTATCTATCTATCTATCTATCTATCTATCTATCTATCTCTCTATCTCTCTATCTCTCTATCTCTCTATCTATCTATCTATCTATCTATCTATCTATCTATCTATCTATCTATCTATCTATCTACCTACCTACCTACCTACCTACCTACCTACCTATCTATCTATCTATCTATCTATCTCTATCTATCTATCTATCTATCTATCTATAATTTTTATTTTCCACTATCATTCTTCACTGTATGTGTGTGAACGAGACAGTGGGTGAGAGAGTGAGTGAGAAAGAGTGTGAGTGGAAGAATTAGTATGAGTGAGAGTGAGAGAGTATACAAGCGCGTGTGCCTGAGTGAGTGTAAAAGTGAGTGAGTGTGTGGACATATGTGTGAGAGATTTATTTAGAGAATGAGTGAATCTGAGAGAGTGGGTGTGTTGTGTGTCTGCCTGTCTGTGTGATAGAGTGTGAAAGTTAGTGAGTGAGTGTGAGTTAGAGAGTCATCGAGTAAATGAGTGAGTAAGGGAGCGTGAGTGAGTGAGAGAGAATTTGTGGGTATGCGTGTATGTGCGCGAATGAGTGGGTGTGAGAGCGAGTGAGTGTGTAAAAGAGAGAGCGTGGGTGAATGAGAGAGTGCATGAGAAAGTGTGATGTATGTGTGTGCATGTCTGGATGTGTGTATGGGTGTATATGTGGGTACATGTGTGTATCTGTGTGTGCCTCTGTGTGTATGTCTGTACGTGTGTTAAGGTGTGTGTTCATGTGTTTATATGCGTTTATATGCATGTGCGTGTGTGTATGTGTGCATGGATGAGTGTGTGTGTGTGTGTGTGTGTGTGTGTGCTCGTGTATGTATTGTATTTCTTTGTATGTGTAAGTGTGCATGCATGCAGTGTATGCGAGGGAGTGTATATTCGGGTGTTATGTGAGTACGTGTGAGTAAGTATATGGATGTGTGCAGGTGTGTGTATTGCGTGGGTATCATGTGTGTGGGTGTGTGTATGTACATGTGTGTGAGAGAGAAGAGAGAGAGAGAGAGAGAGAGAGAGAGAGAGAGAGAGAGAGAGAGAGAGAGAGAGAGAGAGAGAGAGAGTTGAGCGCACGCATGTCATCTAACATGCTGATCCATAAGTTTTGTGTATTCTCTTTTTTTTTCATATTATCATTTTGATGCACTTGATTTTAACATGCATAAAATGAATTCATGTAAATTACTGTAAAGCAAGTGAGAGAGTTAATGAGTGTAAGTGAGAGAGAGAGAGAGAGAGAGAGAGAGAGAGAGAGAGAGAGAGAGAGAGAGAGAGAGTGAATGAGTGTGAGAGTGTGTGTATGTAAACAGAGAGAGATAGATAGATAGATAGAGAGAGAGAGAGAGAGAGAGAGAGAGAGAGAGAGAGAGAGAGAGAGAGAGAGAGAGAGAGAGAGAGAGAGTTGAGCCCACGCATGTCATGTAACATGCTATTCCATATTTTTTATGTATTCTCATCTTTCATATTACGAGGTATCGTTTAATGCCACCTGATTGTCCTGTAACATGCCATTCCCTATTTTTTTTTGTATTCTCATCTTATCATTTTGTATGCCACTTGATTTTATCATGTATAATATAACATTACTGTGATGTGAGTGAGAGAGTTAGTGTGTGTGAGAGAGATAGAGAGAGAGAGAGAGAGAGAGAGAGAGAGAGAGAGAGAGAGCGCGCAAGAGAGAGAGAGAGCAAGAGAGAGAGAGAGAGGGGGGAGAGAGAAAAAAAGAGAGAGTTGAATTGCATCACTAATTTTTACGCTACATAATGTATATGTACAATGTTTTCTCCACTTCTTGCAATTGCGAGAATTCTCACGACAATCGTCAGTGTCTCAATTGTGTGTAAAGTGTGGGAGTTTGTTCTTATTAGTTTCAGTGATCATGTGAGGCATCATGTATTTGTCTAAATGTGAGGATGTATGTATGGGTGTGTATGTGAGGGATATGTGTGTGTGTGGGGGGATGTGTGTGTGCCTGTGTAAGAGAGAGAGAGAGAGAGAGAGAGAGAGAGAGAGAGAGAGAGAGAGAGAGAGAATTGAGTGCTCGCATGTCCTGTAACATGCCATTCCATATTTTTTGTGTATTTTCATCTTTCACATTATGATTTTGTATGTATGACACTTGATTTTATCATGTATAATATAACAGTGCTGTAATGTGAGTGAGAGCGTTAGTGAGAGAGAGAGAGAGAGAGAGAGAGAGAGAGAGAGAGAGAGAGAGAGAGAGAGGGAAGAGAGAGAGAGAGAGAGAGAGAGAGAGAGAGAGAGAGAGAGAGAGAGAGAGAGAGAGAGGTGAGAGAGAGTTGAATTGCATCACTAATTTTTAAGGTACAAAATGTATATGTACAATTTTTCTCAATTTTCTTTACAATTTTGCGACAATGCTCACGACAATCGTCACTGTATGTGTGTGTAAAGTGTGGGAGTTTGATCATAATAGTAGGTTGGGGGATGGGGGGATGTGTGTGTGGGTGGATTCATGATGTGTGTGGGTGGGCTCAGGATGTGTGGGTGGGCGGCGTGGGATTGTGTGGGTGGGTGGGGGATTTGTGTGTGGGTGGGTGGGGGATTTGTGTATTGGTGCGTGCGAGATGTATGGGTGTATGGGGAGATGTGTTTGTGGATGGGGATGTGTGTTTGTCTAGGTGGTTGTGGGTGAGTGGGTGAGTGGGTGGAGGAGGATATGTTGGTGGATGATTGATGGTGGGTTATGGTATGGGTGGGGGTATATGTGTGGGTGGGGAGATGTGGGTGTGGGGATATGTGGTGGGTGGGAGATGTGTGCAGGTGGGGGTGGTTGTGGGTTTGGGGATGTGTGTGTGGGTGAGGGATGTGTATGGGTGTGGGATGTTTGGGTGGATGGGTGGGGAGTGTGTGTGGGTGAGAGATGTGTGGGTGAATGTGTGTGGGGGATGTGTGTGGGTTGGGGGAGGGGTGCGTGATGGGTGTGGGTGATGGATATGAAGAAGTGTGTGTGGATGGGGGATATGTCTGGCTGGGTGGGGGTGTGTGTGGATGAATGGAGGATGTATGTGTGGGTAGTGAGAGTGATTGTAGTTGGGGGATGTGTGGATTGGTAGGAGATGTGTGGATAGATGTGTGTTTTGGTGAGGGATGTGTCTTTGGGATGTGTGTGGGTGTGGTGTTGTGTGGTGTTGTGTGGGAGGGGAGCTGGTTGTGGATAAATGATGTTTGTGTGGGTGGGTGAAGAAGTGGTTGGGTTTGCGGGTGGGTGAAGGATGTGTGTGAGGGTGGGGGATGTGTGCTTAGATGGGTGGTTGGGATGTGTGAGTGTGGGTGGGTAGATAGGAGATGTATGTGTTGATGAGTGGGTAAGGGATGTGTGGGTGTTAGTGGTTGAGAAATAAGAACGTGTGTCTAGGGATGTTTGAGGGGATGAATGTATGGGTTGGGGATGTGTTTGTGGGTTGTGTGTGCGTGGATGGGAGGTGTGTGTTTGTGAATGGGGAATGTGTTGGTGGGTGGGGATGTGTGTGAGGGATGTTTG